>LUCG01029108.1:0-15495 GCA_001633085.1 Carthamus tinctorius | reverse complement strand
CACATTTTTTTAGCACTTCTCATTTGAACCTTTCTCTCTCTCTCTCTATATATATATATATATTTATTTATTTATTTATTTATTTAAATAGAGTATAAAAATTAAAATCTTTAAAAAAAATTTCCATCTTCAACAATTTTCTATTTTAGAGAATCTATAATTATTTATATTATTAAAATATACACTATATTTGTTATCTCAATGAACTTTATAAAAACTTTTAACAACTAATTATGTTATTGATGGAATACATTAAAATAATATTTCTTTCTTCTCATTAAGAGATTTAGATAAATCTCTATATTTATAAAAAACTTCAAAATTTTCTATTTTAACAAATGGTTTAACAATGATGTTGGAGCACTTTAAGAAGAAAAAAAATCCATTTTTTTTATTTTAGCAATAATGTTGGAGATGCTCTAAGGAGCGGCTATCAAAGGCTTACTGGTAAGCGCTTATAGGATAGGTGCTTACTGACAAATGACAATGACATTAGTCATTTAGCTTCACTTACCTTATCGTATAACATTTTTTGTCATCAAAATTTATTGTTGATAAGCGTCTTCAACCCAATAAACGCTTATCGGATAAGAGTTATTTTCATCACTTATCGGGTAAGACTCTCGACCTTTGTTATGGCTCTTACTAGGTAATATTCTCGGTTGTTTACATGCTCAATTGACAAAGATCATATAAATGATACGAGTATGCATTTACCTAGATAAGTGTTTAGTAAATAGTCATCACCAAGACAAGTTCTTCAAGCATCTCCAATGGAAGTAAATAATCATCACATAGATAAAATTGGTGTATGTCTGGTGTTTGATACAACTAGGATGGACATGACAAAACTAGTCAAGTTCCATATGATAGTTATAATTAACACGTGTAAAATTATTAAATTAACTTGTCTTGGTGATGACTATGATAGACATTTTTACACAGTTTTCACACACACACACATATATAGCACCAAATTTGAACAAAAAATAGATATAATTGATGGTAGTTTTAAAAAAAAATCCAAGTCATACAAATGAGAAATTATGTTTTATTTGGTTTGGAAGATCCTTATCAATTTACGAAGACATGTGAATATTTTTGAAACAACAATGGTTATAGAGATAGAGGCATTGGTAATTGGTGGACAGTGATGATTGTTGGATGGTGGTGGTTGTGGCAGTCGACAATGGCAAAAAAGATAGTTGTGGATGTAGAGGAGGTGGTAGCTGTGTCAGGCAACGGTAGTGGTAGCTGATGGTGGTGGTGGTTATGGTAGAGGTGGGGTGACCCAAAGTAGTAGTGGTACGCAGCAATGAACAACGGTGGTCCGTGACCAACACTAGTTGTCGAGGAGGTCGAGGTGATCAACGGTGGTTATTAGTACGACTAACGATACCATTTAAATTTTAAACAATTACCATATTAAGATTATATATCAAACGATGATTAATTAGCAATATTTTAGTTTTTGTCCCATTCTTGTTTAAAAGCCTCTTTTGTCTCACCTTATCATAGTTCTTATCCTTGTCTCATGTCACACCAAACTAGGATACTGAATTATTATTCTGTCTCATGTCCCACCAAACATGGGACGATAAGTTTTGTTCCATCCTGTCATATGCCGTCCCATGTACCAAACACAAGACAAAAGAAGGAAACCTAGAGAAAACTTCAAATATAAATCTTTTTTCCTTCCACAAAACTAGTAAAGAGAGATCAGTATAATTTATTTATTACTCTTTATATATAGCTTTTTTTTTTCATAAATGCATTGAGATGATATAACTAAAGATATATTAATATTGATATTTCTTTTTAAAATCTGTTGGAAATGTAATAATTTTTAAATAATTTTGAACTTGAATTTTTCATTTTGATAAGTTAAGAAATTTTTTTAAAGACGTGCTAAAGACCTACAACTTTTTTGTTTATAAAAAAAATATCCCCATTGATTTTGATTCCACTGAAGATGGTATACTCCTCCATGTGCTCTCTATTTTCATCCATAATCATTTTGAAAGATATTCTACTTTCCTAATTATATCTTCTTTATTCATCTTTTAAGTATATGTTTGAGGAAAAATCATGCATGTTGATTACATAGAATAATAAAGTTTAGAACCTTTAAAAACAATATCGATATAAAAGACAATGATTATTTCCATGAAATTGATTTTTCAAAAATATTTAAAATTTTTGGAGTTTGTCCACATTTTAATCTATTAATTAAGTGAAACTTGTTAAAAAACAATTTTAACCTATTAATTAAATGAAACTTGTTAAAAAACAATTTTAATCGTCCTTACAAGGAACTTGTACCTTAAAAATTATGTGCGATGATATATTTTCACAGTTGAGCTCACCCGGTGCATCTACCACCTGGATTCAAGCATGCCTCCTTTAGGACTTAAACCCAAAAATGTTATGTATTTTAGCAAAGTCTCATTTTACGTCTTGTCAACCGAGTTACTTATCTGATTGCAACTCCAACGCATCTGATTTTCTATTTTCCTATGATTACTTTACATATTGATTAATTTTATTTTTTTGGGAGGTGTGCTATGCGGCCTAAACTATTTTCGACAAATTGTAACAGTACCAAATCAGTCCTAATAAACTTAATGACCATAGTTATTGTGTTTGATTAATATTTTATGCATTAAATAACATCTTGTTTTAACTTTTTAAGTTTTAGTAACACAATTTTGATCCATGAATATCAAACATCCTATGTCTTCACACACAAAAAAGAAAATAGCACCTTCATATAACAATGAAACATTTAATAAAATAGTTTGAATGACAAAGTATCATTCGATTTCAAGTATTATTATAATATTCATATTGAAGCATATATAATTTTTTTGGAAGGCATAACGACATCGAATCAACGAACGACTACCACGAACACACGCACATACTTCTTCCCAGCGGTATCGGACATCCACGGGCAACACACTAATCCGTCGTTGTCGTCCCAGCTTATGTTGGACCTAGAGCCCAACCACAGTCTTTGACTAGGCTGGAGGCAACCTCGTCTATGACTGGACCAACCCAAGGACTGCATGTTCTCCATGTCCTCAAATTGACTCCCCTTAAGATCTAACCCAGGTAAACTGGAGATCTCATCCGCAGCTATCAGGATGTTATAGCTCTTAAGAGATAATTTGTCATATTGAAACATATTATTTTAAACAAATATCTCATTGAGAATAGAAAGGCAAATATATAAGGAAATGTTGATTTATTAAGAAGAATCATACTAAAAACTGCTAATCATATCCTTCCAAAATAAAATAATCTTTGACCCCACCAACCAAATACCAACTCCAGTTGATTCATTCTGTAAAACACGCCATAAACTCTGTTGCTTTATTCAAATCTAAAATCTTTTTGAAAACAATGTGAACCAACACCACCCATCCATGCTTATATAAACCCTTTTTCACCCCTCGCCTTTTCCCCCCACAAATCCCATTTTTCTGTAGATTTCGATTCATAAAAGAGAAAAAAAAAGTTAAAAAGTGTTAAAAAGATGAAGTTTGGGAAGGAGTTTGCTTCCCAGATGGTGCCAGAATGGCAAGAAGCATACATGAACTACAACTACCTCAAGACCCTCTTGAAAGAAATCTTGATTTTCCGGCAACGGCAGGCCAGGTCATCATCGCCGGCGGCGAACCCACGGCGGCCGGCGAAGGCGACTTCTTTGAAGAGAAGGGGGTCTCTCTTTAGAGCCTTCAGTGGATTAACAAGTCGTTATGGGAACACTACAAGTAGTCCAAAAGAGGATAAAGAAGATGAAGTGATTCTAGTGAGTGCAATGCAGCAATCAGATGAAGAAGATCAACAAGGTGGAGGAGATAAGGATCGCCGGAGCTACCAGACGATATTTCTCCGGTCGGCGGAGGAAGGCGGTGAGTTTGAGCTTGTGTTCTTTAAAAGACTTGATTTTGAGCTGAATAAAGTGAATGAGTTTTATAAGGGGAAGGTGGAGGAGGTGGTGAAGGAGGCTGAGGAGCTGAATATACAAATGGATGCTTTGATTGCTCTAAGGATAAAAGTCAATGATCCTGCTGCTGCGGCTGTTTCGATGCCATTAAGCAGTGATCCAGCTTCTGTATCTCCATTCATCAATCAGAGAAACACAGGTAGTTTATTAAGAACATGTTTTATAAAGTTATATGAATCTGTTCCAGGATCGGCTAGATTTGGATCATTTTCCGAGAAGGATGAGTTTCATGTTATCGGGGTCGAGTTCTATTGGACAAATGTGTCGGGGACTTGACACTCTAATATATTTGTGCAAGGTTTCTCTAACATGGTATCGGAGCCAAATTCTACTTGTATGACAAATGTGTCCGGGAACTACTTAAAGTGGGGCCTAACATGCCCTGAAATGGAAGCTAGGTAAACCCATATTGTCCCAAAGAGGGGCTAGACGGGTGTAGATTGCCCAACCTGATAGACCTTGGCTATGGTACCATTGGTATTTGGTACCAGAGCCAAGGTCTACCTAGCCAAAGTCTGGGCAATCTATATCTGTATAGTGTGTCAGTCCCTAAAGTGGTAGACAATGCTCTGATACCATGTGAGAATACGTGGAACCTCATTAGATTACTCTCTAAAGGAGCTGTGATGAGAGAGAACGGTGGTTCCAACATGTACCGAGGAGAATGTTCCAAGTCTAGCTGATGTAAAACTCTACCCTGTTCTCGAGTTTTTTTTAGCGAAGGAAAGGAAGGGATTTGGAAGGAAAACCAGAAAATTGTGTTCTCGAGTTTCATTTAATGAAGGAAAGGAAAGGAAATGGAGGGAAAGGNGGATTTGGAAGGAAAGAAAAGGATTCCCCTCCCCTTCCCTTTCCTTTCTTTTCCTTCCCTTATTAAACTCGAGAACAAGGCTAACGGTTGGAACCTTGTTTTTTTGTCACGTTCTGTTGGAGAGTGATATGAGGGGTTTTGGATATCTCACATAAACAATGATGATCCTGAAACATTAACGAATTTTTTTGACAAATTGAAGGTTCGTCTCCGTTGGAGCCGATTCAAGAAATCGAGATGAGTAATCATGGAAATGAAAAGGAACACGAAAAAAAGAGACCGGAAGCTGGCAAGGACTACAAAGTGGCATCTTTAGAAGTTTTGAATCACGTAAAGATCAATGCCGCTCCAGAAACCCCGCGATCCACCATGAGAAGCGTTTTCCATAGCGCAAGATCAGACTTGCATTTCGACAAAAAAGAACTCAGAGATGCACAAGCAAAGTTGAAGCAAGCTTTTATCGAGTTCCACCAAAAGCTTCGGCTTCTGAGCAGCTACGCGTAAGCATTAATCTCTTTTATTTCGCATAATGATCGACTATAAACAGAAACAACTGCTCTGCTATTTGGGTAGAAGACAAAGTGTGTGTATATCCCACCCTAGACCCTGCTTCTGAGTAGGACATACTAGGTGTGTTCGGTTTTATTGGCTACAACGAAAACATAACTGAATTGTGTCTTGGTGTGCAAACCAGATTTTTGAATCAATTGGCATTCTCCAAGATAATGAAGAAATATGATAAGGTCAGAAATTCTTTGTTTCTATCATATGTGTATCTGGGCATTCGACTGATGATCGTACTTGTTGGTGCAGATCACATCAAGAAACGCATCGCATGCTTATTTAAAGATGGTTGAAGAATCTTATTTGAGTGAATCTAATGAGGTATATAATTTATAAACAATGTTTAGAAATCAGGGATAATGCTATTTCAACACCTAACCAAGAATTCCTTCAGGTCTCTAAGCTCATAGAGAGAGTCGAAGCCGCATTTGTAAAGCATTTCTGTAACGGGAATCGCCATCAAGGAATGAACTCCTTGAGGCCGAAAGCTAAGAGAGATAGCCATGGCGTGACATTTTTTGTGGGTAAGTTATAAGCATCCTAGGGTCCTTTGTTAAAATGACCTCGTTCTGATAGGGGAATGAAAATGGAAATGAAAATGACAGGGAATGAAAGTAGGAACGAATTCTCATTCCTCCCAGTCTAATCAGGAATGAGAATTCGGCCTTCTGGTGGAATGGACCCATTATACTATGTTATATAAGACCAAACAGTTTCTTTTATTTTCATTCCAATTTATTATTGCTTAAACCTTCGGAAGGTCATGGATTTAAAAAATACTTGACTTGTACCACGGTGTATTTTCTCTAATGCAGGTTGCTCGATCGGATGCTCGTTAGCACTCGTGGTGGCAATCGTTGTAAGTATACATGCTGGAAATCTTCTCAAGAGTGAAGGTCGAGACGCATACATGAATACCCTCTTTCCACTATACAGCTTGTTTGGATTTATCGTGTTACATATACTGATGTACGCTGGGAACTTGTACTATTGGGCGCGTTATCGAGTTAATTACGCGTTCATATTTGGATTTAAGGCGGGTACAGAATTGGGTTTTAGAGAAGTCCTACTCCTCGGTTCTGGTCTGTTAGTACTCACTCTTGCAGCTGTACTGTCGAACCTTGAAATGGACATCGATCCAGAAACTCAAAGTTACAAAGCTCTAACTGAATTACTCCCTCTAGGTTTACTCATTGTAAGAAATTCCTCTTTTGCCCTGATAATTTCTTTCAAATATGTGGGGCAGTTATGCCTATAATGAATAGTGTCAACCCATTGCACTATACCTTAAGTTTTTTTTAAATCCATCACCTTCTTACATGTTTAAGAATAAAGAATGTCTCTAAAACTACCTAAGAATGCCTAAAATCCTATTCCAAGGTCATGGATTTAAAAACACTTGGCAGGAGGTCATTTAGCTAAATAACGCATGTATCCAGAGATGGGCACTACACTATTCGTCGTAATACAACACACACTATTCACTTGTACAGTTAGTTACGTAAGCGTGTTTCAAAATCATTGTAAATTCTGTTTTGCAGGTTGTGATTTTGATAACTTTCTGTCCGTTTAACATCTTCTATCGCTCGAACCGATTTTTCCTCTTGGTCTGTTTATGGCACTGCATTTGTGCTCCTCTTTATATAGTCACTCTCCCTGATTTCTTCTTGGGTGATCAGTTAACTAGTCAGGTAAGATTCAAAAAGGATGGGACAACTATAATAGTATTACAATCAAGGGAGCTAAACTCTGTTGGACTTTCTATGGTTTCTCTATTCTTTTTGGGTAATTGTGGGTGTCAGGGCCAGCTTGCACGCACCTTGACTAATCACAAGTGGTCCTAAAAGTTACAACCAAGAAAATCCACAGTGGCCCTAAAGGTGCGTTTGGTATCCTGAACAAGACAGAACAACTGTTTAATGCTTGGTAAGAGTAAGACAGAAATGGACAGGACAAAACAAATGAAATGACCAATTTACTCTTAAAGAGTTGATTATATATTTTGACTAATATGTAATTGATTAACTTAAAACAAATAAATATTTCTTGCACAAAATATAACATTCGAAAGATTTTGTCAAGACAATTAAAATGACACCAAAATAAAGAGTTTTAAGTAGAATGTAAAGTGGAAGTCTAAAGAACATAAAATAAAATGTAAAGAGGAAGGCATATTTGATGTTTTAGAAGAGAATTAGGTTTTATTTTAAGGTTATATTGGTAAAACATAAGTATGCTCCACCTAGCTTGTTCCATGGGGGTGGAACACACTTGTTTCTGTCTATTCCAGATAAAAGTCCTGCCAAACATAGGATAGTAATCCTTGTTCTTGTCTATCTTGTCCTGTCTACTATACCAAACACACCCTAAGGAGACTTGAACTAGCGATCCATGGGGAATTGTCCCAAAACATAGCTTTTATTTGTTAGTTGAGCCGGCCCTCAAGGTTGACTTTCTATGGTTTCAGGTCCAGTCATTGAGGAACTTGGAGTTCTATGTATGCTACTATGGTTGGGGAGATTACAAGAATAGGGATGCAGGTACTTGTGATGACGGCAGAAGCACAATTTATCGTAACATTTCCATAGTCATTGCCGTTGTGCCATATTGGATTCGCCTCCTACAGGTACAAAATCTACTCATGCATCAAGTTTTACAGTGCCACCCACCAGTGATGTTGCAGTTAATAAGATGTGCATCATGCTCGTTCTTAATCATGGTCTGTATTATTGTATAGTGCCTACGACGCTTGTTTGAAGGGCACGATTCAACACAAGCTCTGAACGGACTCAAATACTTGTCCACCATTGTTGCTGTTGTTGCAAGGACACTCGATCCCCATGACAAAGGAGTGACCATCAAAATCATATCCGCAACCAGCTCAGGAATTGCAACGATTTTTAGTACCTACTGGGATCTGGTAAAGGATTGGGGTCTGCTATGTAGGAATTCTGAGAATCCATGGTTAAGAGATAAGCTCATTTTGCCTAACAGATCCATCTACTTTGTAGCAATGGTAATTATTAATGGCCACAAATAATGCATAACTTGAGATCCAAATCCTCTTAGAAGTTTAGAAACCATCAGATGTTAATTTATATTTCCTGACTTGCAGGTATTAAATGTGATACTGAGACTTGCCTGGATGCAAAGTGTACTGGATGTTTACGATACCCCTTTCCTCCATCGAAAAGCCATGGTTACAATAGTTGCGTGTTTGGAGATCATTCGTCGTGGCATATGGAATTTCTTCAGGTCTAATTCAAATTTTCAAACCTGGTAGCTGATAAGCTAGTTGTTGACTGATAAACTAGCTGGTAGCTTATAAGCTAGCTGATAGCTGATAAGCTAGTTGTTGATTGATAAACTAGCTGGTAGCTTATAAGCTAGCTGATAGCTAATAAGCTAGTTGTTGACTGACAAACTAGCTAGTACTAATAAGCTAGCTTATGAACAAATTGTGTTTAGTAAAAACTAGCTTATGAGTATGCAAAATGACCAAAAAGGGTATCTTGGGGTATAATAGTTAATATTAATAAGGGAGTAATTGGAAAAAGCTACAAAAAGCTTCCAAAATGCTACTCCAAGTAGCGTTTCAATAGCTTGTAAGCTAGCTTATGGTCCATCCAGTCACGTACTAGCTTATAAGCTATAAGCTAGCTTATTTTTGCCAAACACAGCCGAATACATGAAACAAGTATCAGGAGATCATAACCTAACCTTTCGTGAATGTTTCAGGTTGGAGAATGAGCATTTGAACAACGTTGGGAAATTTCGAGCTGTCAAGTCGGTGCCGCTACCTTTTAGCCACGAGGACGGCGAGAAGAATCTATGATTTGTTTTTGCAGAAGAAACGTAACGAATTGCAAGTTTTGTTCTTAGAGAGTTTCCATATATAAACAAAAAAATGAAAAAACAAGCTATGCATATAAGAGAATTACACATTGATTTGTGAATTGAGCTTTTAGAAACCCTACTGAATAGGAAATTTTGAAGGAATACAGCCATGTATAGATGCATATACATATATATACATCATCATTCATTCATTTCTAGCGAGGAACGTAATAAGTTTGAATTTTGAAATCAGCTACAGTATCAGCAACTCGGCCTATCAATCGGATCTAAGGACAAACAGTGAAACAGTAATGCAGGAAGACAGAATTCCTACTTACTGGAGTGGCATAGCTCAGAGTCCATGTATTGCCATTGATGTCCTCCATTGATGCATGTTTCTATGGCGAAATCTAGAACTGATTCACTAATGGTGTCGAAACTAATCCAATTATCACAATGCCAGTGATTACTACAGATTGTTTGTTGTTTTTCGTGATTTGGTGAGTGAAGGAAGAACCCTGGATTTGGTACCGGAAAATCAGTTGTTGCTTCCATTGATGCATACCCAACCATCGGAACCAACCACCGATCCTATCTAAAGTGTTCTTTTTTGAAATTTTACCCCACAAGGTTCTTTGTCTTGATAACTTAGCGGCTGTTTGGGAGTGCATTTCAGAATTGTGTCTCTCGTTATCGCGTCCTAGAGAAGCAAAAAAGGAGAATCGAGGTGTTTGGCTTAGCGTCTGGAAAACTCCTTATCGCGTCCAGGAGAAGCAATATGGTCGATTTTGAGAAGTCGGTACGGACTGACTTTTGGAGATGATTTCTCCGTTTGGCATCAGAATGGCAGCGTTTCTCCGATTTCATCGATTGATGCACTGATTTCTTAGGGTTTCGTTTTAGGATCGACTTTTTGCTGATTTGGGATCGATTTTGATCGATTTTGGGTGTCTGATCTAGGGTTTCACTGATATGAGTAATTGATTTTGGTTTCCAGTGAGTTTTGATCAATTTAGGGGATTCGATTCATTTGTTTGGTTTCACTGATTTAGGGTTTTCAGTAATTTTGATAAACAATAAGTTAACTCAAACACTTTTCTAACGACCCCTTTTCCACACCACTTAATTTGATAAACACTTTTATCAAAAAGTGCTTATCAGCTTAGATAAGCACTCCCAAAAACCCCCTTAGACGGAAGGACCTTTTTCTTGTAGCTTAAAAAGATTAAGGGGACTCGTCGTCTATTTTGTTAGTTAACATGGGCTGTTCGATAGTGTTTTAATTATATAGAAAATGACTTATCCAGTAAGTTTTCAAGGAAGACTTTACGTAGAAAGTGAAGTTTTTTTTCTTTTCTTTTCAGAATATGCCATCTCTTCCAATTAAAAAACATGTCATCTATCTATAAAAAGAATCCCAAACAAAAACTTTATAATTTATAAACACAGATTAATCCATTCAAAACTTAATAGATCCTCTGAATCAAGCAATCCTAGTATTAACCCTAATTTAATTTTTTACATTTTGCCTTGAAAAATGCTTTTTTCTAGATAACTTGACAGATAAATCAAATAAACCTAGTTTATTATTGTTTTCATTCCTGCCCTTAAAGTTCTCTTCTTTTCACATTTTGGCTCAGAAAATTCTTCTTATTTCCAGATAACAAAACAGGCTAAATCAAAGTGCATTGCACTCGAAAAGTGCTATATCGTATTCATTCCTATCCTAAATTTTCCCTTTTGGGTTTTTTTCTCTCCTCTAAAGTTATCTTTTCAAAAAAATTGAAATTTTCTTTTTCTTGATAACTTAACAAATGAACCTGATATGTTATGGTTTTTATTTGAACGGCAAGCTAACACACTTAAGGGTGTCACCTGACTAATCCTCGTCGATCATGGCCCAGCCTAATTAAGGGTACCACTATGTGGCAGACCACTGATTTGAATATCGACTCATGCTCACCACAGGGTTCGAACCTAGATAGTCAAGGATACCATCCATTGACCCTTCCAAGGATGTTACCTCACCACTAGGCTAGACATGAATTGATGAACCTGATATATTATATAGTCGTTGATGAAACACAAGAGATACATGCAGACTTGTCATGACTAAGGTACCAATTAGATCGTAACTTCTCACAATAATGTCACCACTAACTTATTTGGACAAGAGGTAGCAATTAGATCTTAAATTCTCACCATAATGTCAACAGCTTTTTCCAACTGTTAAAAACCAATATAAACAAATTAAAAGTAGCAATATAGCAAAATCAAAACAAATCTACTAATAAAAAAGGNAAGTGTATCCAACTTGTCACGAAAAGTTATTGTATGTACTGTACTTAGAAAATTACTTTTTAGCGTATTAAAGTTTAAGAAATGGTCATTGTATGTATCCAACTTTATCAAAACGTACCATTTAATGTATCGAACTTGTAACGAAAGTGTATCCAACTTGTCACAAAATACATTAAATGGTAGGTTTTGATACGCCAAATGGTAAAAAATGGAAGTCCAGTACATACAATAACTTTACGTGACAAGTTGGATACACTTTCATGAAGTAAACCCAATATAAAAACTAATGGCAGTTATATTTATGATATTATAATTAAATTCATAATTTTCTGAAATGACAAAAAAGAAAAGAAACAACTAACATCCAAACACTAGAGAAAACAAAAAGCTTACAACAAAATATTGACACGATCGAAATGTTATCATTATTATCCTACTCGATAGGCAACAAACCAGAAAAACCAAAAAAAAAAGAATCTGTTACTCGGAGCGATCGTGTTCATCACGATCGCAAGTCGACGAGTCCGAAGGTGAATCTTCCGCAGTTATAGCGCCCGTGTCGTTATCCTGGTTGCCAAAAATAGATGCAAACGATAAAGGATTTGACGTCGAGCTTTCTTTTTTTAGACCCTTTATGGTTCTAATAGCATCCACCGTCCGCCTATACACATCGGAAGTTTCCTCCGCAAACGACAATGGCACGGTGGTTGTATCGGAGGGATGTGTTCCGCTAGTAGATTCGACTACTTCCGCTACTAAAGGGAAGAGGAGTTCGAGGTTTTCCTCACACTCGTGGACCAACCTCGTCAGTGGTTCCGTGGTGAAGAACGGCTGACGAAGGGCGAGTTGTGTGAAATGTACACGAAGTAACCCGCCCGTTCTTTTGTCGTACTTTTTCAATATCTTGATGATACCTATAAGTTGACATGAAATAGAAAGGTTACCAACAATATAAAACGGGCCTATATGTTTAGCCTATGTTTGGCAAACTAGCTAATAAGTTGGCTGTTAGCCGAAAATAAACCTGTACAATAACAAAAGCACACGATTTTATGAATGTATTACTATAATATTTTTAATCAACTAAATGACAATTGTACCCTTAATAGTAGAGGAAGTAAATAATTTCTACATTTCACAATTAAGGGGAGAATTGGAAAGCAATCACTTATTCGATACTTATTTTAGGACAAATAAAACACAAATGTAAACACTTATTTTTAGGACAGGATGGAGGAGCTGATAAGTTAGCCGATAAACTAGTCATGTTTGGTAAAAACTAGTTGATAAGTCGGATGAAATTTAAAGTAACATAAAAGGACATGTTGACAATTTAACTAAAAAAATGTGAAGGACATAATTGGAAGAAAGTGGAAAAAGAACTCCTATAGCTTATCGAAACACTACTTGAAGTAGTGATTCAGAAAGCTAGTAGTGATTCGGAAAGCTAGTTTATGACTAACCAAAAAGGACTTTTTCAATAAGCTCAAAATATAAGCTTGCTTATGTAGTTATGGCTGCCAATCATGGTCTAAGCGATATAACTTATGCTAATAGCTATATGCCTCTAATCCTTAAACAACGTTAATGGTTTCAAAAAGCAATCAACGTTCAGATAAATTGTGGGACAACCGTTACAAAAATTCCAGATCAGATATAGGGCTGAAATGATAAAGGGTAAGCAACCAATTGTACCTGCAAAGTTTAAAGAACTGTAGTTTTTGAGAAGCACCATTTCGCCATGAATGGTGACAAAATCTTTACGTATTGCCATCATCTCATCACTAAATTCGCTTTCTGATGTGAACACTCCATCTTTGCAGCCTTGCTCCTTCACTCGCTCAATTCTTTGTTTTAATTCCTGATTACATTGCCCAGTAAAATCAGTGAGGAGATGTAGACAAATGTTTCCACATATATTAGTTAAAATGATTTTAATTATACAAAACAAGAATTGAGTTGGAAGTCAAAGAAAAACCGCATTATCATCATTATGTTATACCCTGGGGTCAAGCAGGCAGATATACGTTAAGTCAACTAGTCAAAGTTGGTAGGCGGTTTGGTGAGTTTTGTTAGTCGAGGACTCGAGGTAGATGGTGAAGTGTGTGTGAGTGGGTTGGGGTAGAATAAATAGATCGGTAGGGCTGTCTGTTAGTCATTCTATTCTGTGAACTGTTTTGGTTGGGAAACTGACTTGGGAGAGACCAGGCCTCTCGAAAGCCTGTTGACTACCGATTTTCTGTTTTCATTCAATATACAACCGGCAGATTTCTACCGGTGTACATCACATTACTGATTAAGTCTGCCCTAATACTTCATCAGGAAACAAGAAACTCAGCCACAAAATAATGTTAAAACTTGCAAGAAAACGGTTGACCACATAGCCCCCAGGTGTGAAGCTTAGAATTTCTCGTTCTATTATGTTCTGAAATGCTTTACCTTCTACTCCCTAGTCCCTCCGTCCCAAAATAAGCGTCCACTTCTAAAATTAAGAGTCTACTTTCCAATTTATCCCATAATTATGAGAGGGAGAAATTCTTCTACAACTGTCATTTAGTTGAGTAAAAAGTGCAATAATTACACATTCTAAAACCATATGCCTTTCTCATCGTGAACATTTATTTTGGGACAGAGGTGGTACCTTTTTCATGCATTGAACACGATATGGAACTCAAAGTAACGCCACTTGGATCATGTAATGTTATTGAACAAAACCATTTCAATATCCATGTTTTTTAAATATTTATATACAGAAAAAACTCACACACACTCGACTTGAACCCTTGATCTACAGGAAGGTTGGGTTACTAGGTACCACGTACCACTCAGCCAATGGCTCTTTGGTACACAGAACTATTCTCTAGGCATTTCCTTCAACAAAGTGAACAGCTGTTTCTAGTCTTCTTAACTTCCAAAATCATTAGAAGGTATGCCCAAAAATATACATCCACACGACATAATTTCTTGATCACTGTAACAGCCCCAAAACATTTCATTGCTTACCGCACCCTTCCTCATATGTGGGTGGTTATAACTCCAAACCACCCCTTTTAACTCTTTTGTGTACATAGTTGCCAAGTCTGCTATTTGCATGCTGATGCAGGCTTTGCACAAAAGATAAAAAGTGTCGCAACCAGGCAGCAACTCGTGAAAATGCATTTTGCTTAAGTAGGGATCTCAATACATAAGCTAACCAAGCTTTAGATGCATTATATCACACACATGATAAATGTTGCAAAGAACGAAAATATCAAACAAGTAAAGAGTTACATAGTTGGGCTATTTGTCTACGATCAAGAGTCATGATTAGGTGGCATATACCCTGATTAGGACAGTAGGACTCTTACTATAACTCATCAGTTGAAGTTGCACTTGCAGCACAAAAAAATCAAGCTTCATAAAGAAAACTGAAAACAAAATGGAGAAATTTACATCCTAACAGCTGAAACTCTTCTCTTACAAGAACCAGGCCTGGGAGCTAATAGAAGGTTAAATTTTGTGGTACTCACTCGACATGCTTCACGCAACTTGCAAAAGACTTGGGAAGTCGCTTCCAAGTCGGCATACTTTAGGTGATTCTCATTACAGAAATTGCGATGTCCAGACAAGTTGCAATTGACTAGGGTCTAGGCTTATTGCTTTCATTGTTCTACGCGACTTCGAAATCTTGTTAGATGTGGGTATTTTGACAGAGTTTGGAAGACCGGGTGACTTGTAACTTTGTAAGCAACCAGAAGTCGCCTATGGGCAAGTCGGCCAGAAGCTACGTTCATGCAATGGACGAGATAAATCGGGATTTTAGGACTGAATGCTGATCCTGGTCTGAACAAACATATATACCTCGGATTTAGGCATGACCTCTGACCAAAGTTGTCAAAAGCAAAAAGCGCACCGAAGCGCAAAGGGTCCTGGGGCTTAAAGCGCGAAGCGCAAGGCGAAGCGCGGGCTTCATGAAGGCGAAGCGCACAAT
>LUCG01029101.1:0-12812 GCA_001633085.1 Carthamus tinctorius | reverse complement strand
CTAAAAATCAAAGTTATGTTTTGCTTTGATCCTTGCTTTTTTCGCCAAAACATGTTGCAATCGGGGACTCCGAAGATGGCCATGCGGGGTTGTGTAATACTTCAGGTCAATCCTCGGGTGGTTCATCCTCATCGNGATGAAGGGGGACCCCCCCTGGGTGGAGGAAATGGTGAGCCCCAATTGGGTGGAGGAAATTGTGAAGAGGCCTCGGGATGAGGAAATTGTTGAGAGTTCCCGGGTTGAGGGGCTGGTGAAGAGTTCCCGGGATGAGGAGCTTGTGGAGAGTTCCCGGTATGAGAAANNNATATTGTGGATCGAACCCGATATGGGAAACTTCGAGACCAAAAAGGGGGTTTGAAGAGGCCTCGGGTTCTGCCGGACGTTTACCTCTCGACCGACGGGATGAAGAATCGGGGTTTGAATCCATGAGAGTTGGTTTAGAAGAGGTAGAAGAGGTTTGAGGTAGAAGAGGTTTGAGTGAGAAAGTTGAAGATGGATGGAGTGAAAAAAATAAGTTGGGTAGAAGAGGTATTTATATAGGGGTAAAAAAATTGAAAAAAGAAAAAGAAAAAATTCGAAAAATTACCATTGGCAACGGCTATGTGAACCCATAGAGGACTGAGCCCGCCGGGCATGGAGAGCCACGTAGCCCGCCCTACACGCTGAGCCCGCCGGACTCCAACCCGCTAAGCCCGAGTTGCGGTACACATAGCCTTACGCCCTGTTCTCGAGTTATTTTAAAGAAGGAAAAGGAAGAGATTTCTAAGGAAACTAGCAAAAGTGTGTTCTCGAGTTTTTTTAAAGGAAGGAAAGGAAATGATTTGGAGGGATATGTGTGTTCTCGAGTTTTTTAAAGGAAGAAAAGAAAAGGATTTGGAGGGATTAGGAGGGATAACTCTTCCTTTTTTTTCTCTTGGAAGTTATCCTTCCCTTTCCTCCCACATGATTTGGAGGGATAACCCTTCCCTTCCCTTTCTTTCCCTTTCCTTCCTTCCCTTTCTTTCCTTTAAATTTTGAACTCGAGAACAAGGCGTTAGAGATCTTTGACATTTGGATATCTATTTCAAAAAAAGTTATAAATAATCATAAGTCAACGGTGTAAACCGTAAAACACTTTTTATTTTAATTTAAAATATTGAATTGTTAACTTGTTCTGGAAAAAAAATAAATATGCATTTATAATGAGGCCGGTGGGGTTCATTTAAAGTGGAAAATATTAATGATATTTTTCTCCTCCTCCTCCTTCCATTCCATCATCCTCGTCTTCTTCTTCTTGGGTCTCCGAAGGAAGGTTCCGCAGTAGTCACCATGGTCAGTGCCACGTAGTCTGAGCCACTCACTTTGTTTCCACCATTTCTCTCTTCTCTCTCTATATATTCAATTTTCTTCATTCAACCCATTGCATTTTCCCCCAAATCCTCAAGATTCAAGAAAGAAAGTTAAGAATTAGAAATCCCAATTTTCACATACTGTAGGTGTTCTGTGTGTGAGAGAGAAAGAGAGAAGTCATCCTCTCTGTCATCTCATCTTTATACAGCTAAACCCTCGAGATTCTCATTTCATTTCAATATTTCTTGAATCTTCTCCCCACTCCTCCTTGAATCTTTTCACCCAAAAATACACTCTATTCAAGGTAAAAACCTGTAATTTCCTCTCTTTTTTTAATGTAATTTCATTCAATATATACATTCTTGCTTAAAACTTGAAATGGGTTTTGGAATTTTGTGTTTTCGGATAATGGGTTTTGCTTCTTTCGAGTTTTTCTTTTTCTTTTTCTTGATGGGTGTTCTCAAATTTGATTATTTAATTACCAGGTTTGAGGAGATTAAAAGGGTGTTGATATATGCGAATGGGTTTATCTTTTTCATGGGCATATGCAAATCTTAACGATCTCGATGATCACATCGAATCCATTCTTTCGAAATCGTTGAGTCTGAAGGAGAAAGATGTGAGAAGGGTGCTAAGATCCCTTAGTTTTGATGATCATCATCGTCGTGGTTCTTGCAAGATGATGAGATCCTCCAATAAGTCGTCTTCACTAAGCTTTAATGGGAGGGAAAGGGAAAGGGAAAGGGTTTCTTCCCCCTTTAAACGTTCTTCTACTGAAGAATTAACGAAGAGGGTTGAATCACCACCATTAACGCCGGAGTTGGAAACAGTTGGACCGGAATCGCCATCAACGAAGCCATTGATGAACCGAGATCTGGCTGCGGTGAAGCTGCAGAAAACGTATAAAAGTTTCAGAACCAGAAGACAGCTGGCTGATTGTGCAGTCTTGGTGGAGCAACGATGGTTAGTATTCGTTTCATTTTTTAATGTTAATTTGCATGGATTTGGTTCCCTTTTATTGCGTACAAGGTGGGTTTATTATCCAAAAGGACAGGAAGACATGTGGGTGAAAGAGTTCTGGAAGGTTTATAGGGTTTTAGTTTGACATGGTTAGTTTGGTAATTTACTAACATAACTCTGACTTGTTTTTTAGGGTTTTAGTTTGACATGGGTAGTTTGGTAATTTACTATGGTATCAATTCTGTCTTTTTTTTTGTTTGAGTTTGACATGAGTAGTTTGGTAATTTACTTATCGTATCAATCTATCTTGTTTTTTTTAGGGTTTTGGTTTGACATGGGTAGTTTGATAATGTATCAATTTTGTTTTACTTTTTAGGGTTTTACTTTGACATGGGTAGTTTGGTAATTTACTGAAGTATCAATTGGTTTTTACTGTTCTAATTTGATATGGATAATGAGTTAGAGGGGTTTTCTGAAGGTCTTCCTCAAGGGCCACTTGGTTCTCAAACGTAATCATATTACGTCTAAGAAAAAAAAATGCATCTTTTGCCTAACCACTTAGTCAAAAGTGGACAAATTCTTGTACATTTTTCTTTTCACCAAAACAAACAAAAGAGTTTTTTGATACATTTTCTAAGCAACTTTTGATCACATTTTACGCAGGTGGAAGTTGTTAGATTTTGCGGTGTTGAAATGCAGCTCGGTATCATTCTTTGAAGTCGAGAAACCAGAAACTGCTGTTTCTCGTTGGTCAAGAGCAAGAACCCGAGCTGCTAAGGTACTTGCATCTTTTTTTCAAGAAGTAGATACAAAACCAAACGAACCAGTATATCCCACTCGGAGGTTGGTTGGGTCGTAAAGTGGTTGTTCCAGTGTCTCTGAACTTAATGTTTGATTGTGAACTGGCAGGTGGGAAAAGGCTTGTCAAAAAACGAAAAGGCACGTAAACTTGCCTTGCAACATTGGCTCGAGGCCGTAAGTCTTCGCTCTCTACAACTAGATTTTTTTTTAATTTTATAAATCTATGTATCCAACTCTAATATATCTTCTTTTTTAATCGAAACAGATTGATCCTCGACATCGGTATGGTCATAACCTTCAATTTTACTATGCCAAATGGCTTCATTGCGAGAGTAGACAGCCCTTTTTCTACTGGTAAGATTAAACTTACTTCAACAATATATAATAAATTGCGCTCTAAACATATGAAAGCAACCAAAATTCATATATGTACGATGTTATATTTTAGGCTCGACATAGGGGAAGGGAAAGAGGTGAATCTTGAACGATGCTCACGACTAAAACTTCAACAACAATGCATCAAGTATCTCGGACCTGTAAGTTTTACAAACTTTGTACAAATGGCTATATTTAATTATTTATTTATTTATCCAACTTGTTTTTGTCCCCTGGCTGTAGCCCAGACCGGGCTTTTTCAAGCCCGCGGCCAAACCTTCCAAGCCCGTTTTTAGCAAGCAAAAAAAGAGTCCAGTCCTTTGTGGGCACATGCTTTGGGTGTGAAAATAGACCCGATCGGGCTTTTCCAGACTGGTATCTTATGGGCTTTTGAAAAAGAACATGTGCTTTTTCTGATCGGGCTTTTCCGATTGGGCTTTTAGGCGTTGCTAGACACGTGCTTTTTCTGGTAAAATACGAAACTAAAACTTGTTTCTTTTGGTTTCCAGAGAGAAAGGGAGGCTTATGAAGTCATAGTGGAAGATGGGAAATTCATGTACAAGCTAAGCAACACGGTGATCGATACAACGGGCGGACCGGATGAGTCCAAGTGGATATTCGTGCTTAGCACGTCAATGGTTTTGTATATCGGGATGAAACAGAAAGGCAAATTCCAACATTCGAGTTTTCTGGCCGGTGGAGCTACGATATCTGCTGGCCGATTGGTGATCGTAGATGGTACTCTGAAGGTGCGTGAATTATTAGAACCTGAAACGGGCTCTTTGAAATCGTTTGGAAATTTGATCGTAAAATGTAATCTCACAATGACTAACAAATTTATATATATTTAAAACTTGACAGGCTATTTGGCCTCACAGCGGACATTACCTCCCGACCGAAGAAAATTTTGATGCTTTTATATCGTTCCTTGAGCAACACAATGTCGATCTCCGTGCCGTTAAGGTACGACCACTAAGCATACTGATATTTTGGTCCTTTGGTTAAATGACCTTTTAAATTTAGAAAAGTAAATAACTTTCATCTAACATGTGCCCCTAATTAGAGGTACACTAAAGGGTTAGATTTTTAAATCCATTTTTGTTAATGTCATTCAGCTAAATAACCCGCTTTTCTAATCTTGCAGAAAAGCCCAGATGATGAGGAGGAATTTTCTAATGATATGGCTGGATTCGGCATGCGAAATAGCATATCGGAATCCAGTATCTTCCAAGGTACGATGGAAACGACCGTCAAAAGCTACCATCGGAAGAACTCTAAGTCAAGAAAGGATCGGTATAGCAATCGTCTGCAAATGACGAGTGATTTGAAGTTGAGTATTACGAAACTTGAAATCCCGAGAAACGAAAGCATTATTCTGGCTTTCCAGAATAAAGCTCTTGAATCCGAACCCGAGTCTGAACCTGAATCTGATTCAGATTCAGATACGGATTCTGACAGTGCCTCCGATTACGATACGGCGGAGGAGTTTTTCTCCGATGTTGAACTTATGGTTTCCAAACGGAACCTGTTCGATTATGGTGAAGAGGATGAAGCTTATAACGAACCTGTCCCAAAGGAGAAGATCATGCAACGAATAAACTCGCATAAAGAGAATAAGTCGTTTCAGTTGGCTAAGCAACTTAGTTGTCGGTGGACAACGGGAGCCGGGCCCCGTATCGGATGTGTTCGGGATTACCCGTTGGAGCTACAAGCCCGGGCTATGGAGGAAATGTGTTTATCGCCTAGAAGTACTTCCACGTCTCCTCGAAGATTTGGTTTTGGAATGCATCTAGAAACGAGTAGCCCGGCTAAGAAAAAGGCGGAGAAAAGCCCGCTTTTTCCGGGGAATTAGTCTAGAAAATCAGAGCGAGTTTCAGGAAATCTTGAAACTGGGCTGATGTTCTAGAAAGGGGAGTAAAACTTGCAGGATTCTTTTTTTTTAAATATTCTGTTGGTCTCAACTTAAAAATGCATTAATATCAATCTTGAAATTAGGGGGAGTTTCAAGAAAATCTTGAAATTTTGTAATAATCTGTTTGTCTTTTGAAAATAGCAATACTATGAATCTTGAAATTTGAGGGAGTTTTCAAGAAAGTCTTGAAATTTTGTAACAATCTGTTTGTCTATTGAAAATAGCAATACCATGAATCTTGAAATTAGAAGAAAATCTTGACTTGTAGTGATTGTGTTACATGGTATTATGGAAAAAGAATGAAAGCTGACAACAACAAAAATGGAATGTAATTATGTAAAAGAAAATTAAGTAAGGTTGGAGAAAAAAGGTTTGGAATTTGAAATAAATGGAATGGAGTTTGATAATATGTTTGGTTGGTTGGTAAGAAATCAAAAGTAATTTGTCAAAGAAATTAGAATTTGGCTCATTGGTTTGTAGCTATAAAAATTGAAATTAAATAGTACAAAATAACCAAAGTATGTTCTATAAATTTTTGTAATTTCATACTCAAATCATTGGATATTACTGGTAAATTTTTATTATTTAGAATTATTTTAGGCATGTAAAAAGTCATGAAATGAACAAAATATCAAATCGGTAAATATCTAAATTGCACCAACAATTCAATCAAAACTTACTAGAATTTACAAACCGAACCCCTTTTAAAACTTTGTTGTGTTTTAAAAAGTTGTACCAAAAAACACTCGGTATAATTTTTAAACTTAATATAACAAATGAAAACGATGCCGTAAAGGCCCAATGCCATACGACACTAAGTGGGTCACAACTAAAGATGCACAAAAATGCTCGGGAATTAAAAGCTTGCCAAAATTTATGTTAGTGGTTTAATACAAATGATTGATGATGATGGAAACATGCAACTCCGCAATGATAGATTTGTATGAAAACCAAGGAAAGATAGTGTCATATCAAGGGTTACAAGGTTGTGAAGTATTTGGTGTTATTTAAATATTTCTGACCCATGAGAAATAGTTAATAATCCAACAATAGTGGTTTGATATAAGCTATATATATAATGTATACTAAGGTTTTGTCATATGAAGAGAGAGTCCACAAAATACAAAAGTGAGAGAAAAGAGAGTTAAAGTTCAACCAATCTCGAGTTTAACCGTCGGATTGTCGTGATTTTTGCATGGTAGCTACACGATATCTTTATTTACATTATGAACGGTGGAGATCGGTTTTTTTTATTATTCAACAGAGTGCAATTTTCTGGTGATATTCTTTACTCTTTTCTTTTTTGTTTGATTTCATACTTCTTGATGATTTGTTCCAAGAGTAGGATGAATTGATGATTGTGGTGTGTCTCTAATATTATCTAGAGAAGAACTTTGTATTGTTTATTGGTGGTAGTAGACTTTAAGTGGCCTTAGGGTCCCGTGGTTTTACTTTCGCCTTGAGAGGTTTCCACACTAAAGTTTGTGTGTTCCTGTGTGTGCTTGATCGTTGCTTATTTTTGTTTTTGATGGTTGATGATCATTACATTTAGTATATCCTATTTGCTTGCATTTTCGAAGGCTCATATAAGTCAGGGAAAATTTGTCCAACAAAGGTTAGCATTTTTAGTTACTGTTGTGACGTGTTTTTCCTATCATGAAGAACATTTTTGGGGGTTTAAGAGTCTATATTGCTTGTTGACCAATCGATAACCCAAAGTATGCCTTCAAAAGAAGTCATTTAAGTAATTCGAGATTTGGAAACATACATATACATTCAAGTTGAGGAGATTTGTCGGAATAGTCTCGTTATTATTTAAAAAAGAAGAAACATCTTCATACATTTTTATCTCTTCAAATCTACTTTTAAATTGAATCTATTAGGTTTATTTAGCAACAACTTTATATTACCAACCTTAGACCATCCTTACCCGTAAACTCTCAACCCAATCGCTACATCAGCTTTCCACTATCTTATCCAAACCAACCCAATCTAACTCAATCCATCTACAATGGTAGACTCTCAACCCAATCTAAATAATTAAAATAGAAAAAAGAAAAAAGAAAAGAAAAGAAGAGAGAAAGGAGAGAGAAGGTGAGGGTATCTAAGGAATCGGCTTGAGGAAGCCAATGGAATGGAACCCAATACATCCGTAGCGTTGTACCCAATGAACCCGATGGAGCCGAAGCCATCGGGTACGCTGGTTGCGGATGGTCCGGGCCAGGGAATTAGCCATATTATCTACTACATTCACTATACTACTAATAGTAGTAAGACTTATTTGGGCTTTTAAATTATAGCCGATGACCCAAGGCCCAAAAGGAATCCCTAGCTCTTTTAAGTTATAAAAATTCGGTAGGGTTTTTTCATCATCATCGTCGTCTGAAGGCTGAAGCTTAGCAGTTGGCTGAAGCAGTTTTTTGCCCTAATCGGAGGTTAGTGAACTATTTGCCGTCGTCTTCATCTCTCTGCTTCTGAAAATATGTATTCATTCAATTCAGTCTTGGTGTTGTTCACTGTTTGTGGTTAAAAAATGATGATGATGAAATGAATTGTTAATGGTTTTAATAGGGAATTTGTAAGAATGGAGGTCGCAGCTCCTGTTGCTGAAGATGGAAAGAGTCGCAGTGATGTATTGCTATTCAACCGCTGGACCTACGATGATGTTCAGGTTAATATCTCTAGACCCCAGTGTTTTAAATTTATGTGTATTTGTTTCATTTTTTATTGATTAGAGATAGGAATCTCCGTAGCAGTAGTGGAGCTTGGTTGAGAAACTCAAGGAAAATGGATAATAATTGGCTAATTTGGAAGGAATTAGCATAGAGGTAGGTTAGGTCTTAAAAAAGGATGTTATCCCCCTATTTCAATGATTTAAACTTGGAATTTTATGATGTAATGGGATCCATGAATTGGTCAAGAGAAGGGCTGGATGATAAAATGATGAGAGTTGGCTGTCTGGGGAAGTTACTTTCTGTGGGTGCTTAGTTTGAAATTTGAATTTAAGACAACTGAGTTTATGTTTTTAGTAAATGGTTGTCTCATACTCTCAATATCACTAGTCTTTCTTTAAAGTTGCATGAATCATGGAATTATTGCAAGTAATGCAGGTGGTTTCAGGAAGTGAAATATGCTTGGTGCATAACATCTGAGGTTTTAGAATGCAAACCATGTCTTCTTGAAACTGAAAGGTTTTAGGAAGTGAATTATGCCTAAGTTAAATTCATAATTTGTTAGTATGTCAACTATGTGCCATTTAAAATTTTATTTTTAGTGTTAGGAAATGAACTTCATTGAATTTGCAATAGGAACTACAAACCAAACCAATTGAACCGGCTAAATCTTACATGGAGTAGGGTTTGGAGAGGGTATGATGTAGGCAGATCTTTCTGGCTAAACACACACAAAACATGATTAAAATTTTAAAGGGGTTGGAAGTGAGCTATGCTTGGCTAAGGGTTGTCAAGGGAACAATGCCTTGTTAGATGCCTAAAGTTTCGAGGGGAAGTACTATGGTTGTCAAATCTGTGAACTGTTAGGGAGTGGATTGTGTTTGTTGAATTGATTTTTAATTTTGGATGAACTGAGAGCGTATGCATTTATTGAGAGTTGGGAATTGAACCTATTATGTGGAATATTTTTTGTTTCAAGCCAATGAGAGTTTTTTTTATATGTACTCATGAATTTCATAAAACGTGATTAAGAAAAAGATTGAGCAGATGACTGGCAAAGGAAGTTTTAGTTCATCTTGTTTCTGCCTTTCAAATTCTGGAGATTATCTATGTTTTGCTCATGATGTTCATCTCTCAACTCCGAGGTTGGATGACACGATTATGTGGACTTTAAGGGGGTGTTTGGGAGTGCTTATGATGGAAAGCGCTTATCAGATTATCAGCTTCCTTAAGAGTTGAAACTTTTTGCCTTCTTAAAAAATTGCATATTGCTTTTCGAGGAAGCTATAACTATAAGCACCTCACGCGAACACTTGAAAACAACTTATTGCTTTTCCAGAAAGCTAATAAGTCATAAGCACCTTCAAATAAGCACTCCTAAACACCCCCTAACTTGTATGGTTCAAAACATTGTGTCGTAGAATCTTAAATAGCTATTGGAGCACACATATCAAGTCATTGAATATTTGTATTCTGAAAATATGCATGCACTTTTTAATTTATTTGCTATACGGAGCGGATTCATCATCATTTTAAAAGAAGAGATATGATCCATCTATACAAGATTTAAACATTCTCTTCAACCTTACAAGAATTGATATTTGATAAGAACTAAGAAAGGAATATGGGAACAAGATCCGGTTCCATCAAAAAAGCTAAATCTTATTTAATTGGAAGTTACATCTTGCAATTACCCTAGTTATTGAATTGTGAATACAAAGAAGAAAAAAGATTGAATAATCGTTGTATGATTGATAATAGAATAACCATGTATTTTTGTGTTGTGTATTAAGCTGGTATAGGCCAGTCAACTATAAAACACTATTTGTAATAGATAGATGGGATATGGATTTTTGTTGATAACTTATAACTGGCCAACAAAGCAATTTAACCGCCTTCAACCCACATTTACTTTTTTCAAATGGCTTATTCTTGATAGGATTCTGTTTATATGTACAGGTCCCTGACCTCTCTGTGGAGGATTACATAACGGCCACTGCTTCCAAACACCCAATATATATGCCTCATACAGCCGGAAGGTACCAAGCCAGGAGATTTAGGAAGGCCCAGTGCCCAATTGTCGAGCGCTTGACCAACTCTCTTATGATGCATGGGAGGAACAACGGTAAGAAACTGATGGCTGTTCGCATAGTCAAGCATGCAATGGAGATCATCCACCTGTTAACTGATGCTAATCCCATTCAAATCATTGTCGATGCTGTCATCAACAGGTACATACTTTTTTGGGACACCATGAAAAACATTTCCCCTTTTTGGGTTTACAAATGAACTTCCCTCTATAGAGTCAAGTTCATTTGTAAACCCAAAAAAGGGTATAAACCGTGTGAACTCATGGTTGCATAGGTAAATCAATGAAAAATCTTTTGTGGAGTTGTTTAATATGATGAAAATGTTTCATATACTTCATTTTTTGATGAAATTGTTTTATAATTCGGTGTTTTTAATGTAGAAATGAAAATGTTTCATAGGAATAAGAAAAAAAAACGTGAAACAATTTCATTTTTACATAAAAAACACCGAGATATGAAACAATTTCATCAAAAAATGAAGTATATGAAACATTTTCATCATATTAAACAATCTCATGAACCAATTTCATTGATTTAATCCATGCAACTATGAGTTCACGGTTTATACCCTTTTTTGGGTTTACAAATGAACTTCAGGTTCAAATGAAAACTCAAATCTAATTGTGAACGTGAGGACATCCGAGAGCGCGACACATAACGTATTTGACTCCTATTTGGTATGAATAATACAGGATTATTCAGACCGAATATTATGCATTATTCATGGTGAATAATACAACATTCAGACTGAATAATATAGCATTCAATATTATTTAGTCTTAATGTTGTATTATTCATCTTGAATAGTGCATAATGTTCAGTCTGAATAATCTTGTATTATTCAAGACTGAATATGCCACGTGGTGCATTCTCGGCCGTCCTCACGTTCACTATTATATTTAGAATCATATATAATTCTTGTGTGAGAAACTTGTACATTTTGATCACATATTTGGATTTGGTATTTCCATTGCTAACTTATTCATGTCGTTTTTACTAGATTGATTTTGTTTTCGGGTTTTCATCTTTGGATAAAAAAGGCGTGTTTGGTTGGTGATTATAATTTACAATGAGTGGTTACGTTTTTGTGGCACAAACAGTGGACCAAGAGAAGACGCAACCAGGATTGGTTCTGCTGGTGTTGTTAGGCGTCAAGCCGTCGATATTTCTCCCCTGAGACGTGTGAACCAGGCCATCTATCTTCTTACCACCGGTGCTCGTGAGAGTGCGTTCAGAAATGTCAAGACGATTGCTGAATGCCTTGCTGATGAACTCATCAATGCTGCCAAGGGCTCTTCAAACAGGTAGCGTCAGTTACATCATGCTTCCGGATATTTATTCTTATTGCTTTGTTTGTTTGATCCATGATGCAAAAATGAATTGCTGTTTTGATTGTGATTGTTATTGTTGCAGCTATGCTATTAAGAAGAAGGACGAGATCGAAAGGGTTGCAAAGGCTAACCGTTGAGGAAAGCATCTTGTTTTTGGTAGCTATGTTTTGAAAACAGTTAGTAATCATATTTGTTTATGCTTTCAATGGATTCTTCTTCAATGTTTTTGTGTTGGAAATTCTAACTATACACTCTTTATGTTCTGTTTGATTCTATTTGCCTGTTTAATTTCCTTGGTTGTATATTTTTGAATCAAGAATTTTTACAAATTCAGTTTTCAAATGTCGATGTCCCAAAGATGTTGACGCTTTTCAAATGTTTGGTTTTTAATGATTTTAGTAACCAAGTTTACAGTGTAACAAGGCTTTTATGTTTTTTTTAAAGCAAAAATTATGCATATCGAAGTTTTAAATGGCCGGAGATGTGGCATTTTAGGTGGTATTGTGAAAGGCTAAACGAACTAATGGCGCAAATATAGAGGTTGAAATTACATAATATTTTTTTTTTTGGTGATGGCGAGAAGCTTGAGAAGGGATGAATGTTATGTTAGATTTTGTAAATAAGACAAAAGGTTATAAGATCTGAATGTGTATCTTTATTAGTTATTGTGAAGACGGTCATATGTTTTCATATTTTATTATGTGAATGTTATGTTATATTTCTTATAAAACATAACATTCCTCATGAGAACCATATGTGCGTTTATGTTTGTATGGAGATCTAAATGAAAATGCAAGAACATCTTTAATACATGTGATTACTCAAAAGCAATTTTCAAATAGTGTTTTTTAAGAAGGCTTCAAACATGATTTTTAAAAAGTTAGAATTTGTGACATTTTGAGAAGGGCTTTTGGCTTTTTGGATAAAATTGACAAAAAAGCTTCTCAAGAAGTTGATAAACTAAGTCAAACAGTCTCTTAAAAAATAACTTGTTCACTTAGGGTGCGTTTGGTACGTGGGACAGGACGGGACAAAACTCACTGTCCCACGTTTGGCGCAGCATGGGACAAAATNGGTGCGACATGGGACAGGGACATGAACTGGGACAAGGTGGGACAACATGGGACAAAAAGGGCTTTTTTTTTGTTCCACCAAAATAGATAGAACAAAATGGAACAGAAATGAAGCAGAAACTAATATATTACTAATTAACACTCATTTGATATACAACTTCAATATGGTATTTGTTTTAGTGTTTACCACCACTAATCCTGGCCGTCGCCGCCACCGGTAGCCACTATCGGCCACCTCCACCTCCTCTTCCACTACAACAGCCTCTTCT
>LUCG01028936.1:0-10948 GCA_001633085.1 Carthamus tinctorius | reverse complement strand
TTTCAAGATGTAATTTCTCGATATTCGGAGTCCCTTGAAGGTCAAGTGTCCTCAACTTTGAACCGATCATCAGGATGGACACAAGTTTTAGACATTCAACGGGAATGTGAAGTTCTACCAAATAAACACATTTTTCAAGATGTAATTTCTCGATATTCGGAGCCCCTCGGAGATCAAGTGTCCTCAACTCCGAACTGTAGATGTAGACGTATTTGAGCTTTAGACATTCAACTGGAATGTGAAGTTCTACGAAATAAAAACATTCTTTAAGATGTAATTTCTCGAGATTTGGAGTCCCTCTAAGGTCAAGTGTCCTTAACTTTGAACCGTGGATGTTAATGGATACAAGCTTTAGACATTCGACGGGAATGTGAAGTTCCACCAAATCAACACATTCTTCAAGATGTAATTTCTTGATATTCCGAGTCCCTCGAAGGTCAAGTGTCTTCAACTTTGAACCATTGATGTTGATGAATACAAGCTTTAGACATTCGATGGGAATGTGAAGTTCCAACAAATCAACACATTTATAAAGATCTAATTTCTCGATATTCGGAGTCCCTCGAAGGTCAAGTGTCCTCAACTTTGAAGCGTTGATGTAGATGGATACAAGCTTTAGACATTCAACCGGAATGTGAAGTTCTACCAAATCAACACATTCATAAAGAGATAAGTTTTCGAGATTTGGAGTCCCTCGAAGGTCAAGTGTCGTCAACGTCGAAGCACTGAGGTCAAGGTATATGAGCTTTGGACATTTAGCAGGCATGCGAAGCTCTACCAAATTACTACATCCTATAAGGCTTAATCTCTCGAGATTTGGAGTTAGACCAAGATCAAGGTTCTTCAACTTTGAGTATTTGAGATCAAGGAATCGAAGCTTGTTGAGAACCTGTTGTAAACAAAATAAAAGTGAATCTTGGTGTAATTAATATAAGACAAATGAAACCAAAAAGTCACTTATAAAGAATAACGTAAAATAACCAATAAACTATTAATATTCTACCTTTCTATCTCCACATTCCCAAAGTTGTACAATTTTACTATAATTCATTTTAAGTGCCACAAGATTATTTGCTTGAAATGATTGGGGTAAAGAGCGGAAAGGGTACCCCATCCAATTCAACCATCGTAAAGCATTTGGAAAGTACCGGTGAACTTCATCAAATTTCCAATTGTGGTAAAAACAATCCTCATCTTCATCAGGTTTCCATCTGTTGGAAGCAAAATCCACAAAAAAATTCGTATCAAATACATGAAGAAACCTAAGTTGCTTCATTTTTCCAAGCCCTTTCATAACAACTTCTGGATTGATTTTCCATGCGATCAATCTTATACATCGTATTGCTTCATTAGTGCCCTATATCAAAAAATAATAACCATGAAAATTATGTCATTACAAATGAAAATTATGTTAGCTTTCTAAACCGTAAAATAAATTTACTTAATCCTTACCTGATCGCTAGCCAATATATCTTTAATTTCCTCCTCAATCCATAATCGACTATGCTTGTTAGGCGCGTCAGGGTGCAAACGACGGACAATGTACCTCCCCATTTCTTGTAAATGGTCATGCATGTCCAAGCAACCATCTCTAATAGTTACGAGATATTTTTTCTCAAGAACACTCAAACCACGTATAGCATGAAATCCACAGCTTTCAAGCACTGTGATTGCTTTTTCTTTCTTCCAACCTTTAAATATGCATGCAACATCTAGGAATATTTCCTGACAGTTGTTATCTAGACCCTTATAACTTAACTCCAACCTTTGTAGAGTTCCATCCAGTGGAATTTTTTCTAGTTCTTTGAAGGTATCTTTCCATACATTCTCAGTTTCGCCATAAAGTGTCGAACCCAAAATTGTGATTGTTAAAGGGAGACCAGCAACATAACTTACAACTTTTTCTGATAGCTCTTTGTACCCTAGACTTGGAAAATCTGTCCCAAATGAACACCTACTCAAGAGGAGAATTGCTTCCTCGTCTGTTAGCAGATTGACATCATGAATCGAGTTCACTTTGTGTGCTAATAGTACTTGCTTGTCTCTTGTTGTAATGATAACTTTACTTCCCGACTTAAACCAATCAGGTTCACCAACTAAGGCCNATCTTCTTTTTCATCATGCTTTTCCCATCAAAAACATTATTTATAGTGATGCCTTGATCATTTGATACATCTCGAAGGACTTGTTGTTGCAACTTATTCAAACCTGATAAATCGGGTTTTGAAACTTCCCTAACATTTGCAACAAAACTTTTACCTTCGAACTGAAAGGATATTTGATCAAAAACGGCTCTGGCCAATGTTGTCTTCCCAATACCTCCCATCCCCATGATTCCTATCATGCAAAACTCCTCAGGAAAAGCGTTTAAAGATGAAAGTACACCGTTTATCCGAGCCGTCATGCCTACTAAATTTTTATCAGTGCTGATGGACGGTAACTTCAAGGAAATCTCCTTAACAACGTTTTTGATAAATTCAACTTCGTACCTGCATGTTAAAGAAAAATTACATGAATAATTATTTTTATATCAACAAAATACAAACATATAAGAAGTAATAATGGAAACATATGATCATATTTCAGTTTAATCTTTCAAGAAAAGTAGTCAATTTAACAATAGGACATGAGATGCCTTGGATTTTACATTCTATGGCAAAGGTAGAATACTATAAAGAAGAAGCAAAATGAAAGAATATTGCATATTGAGATATGGTGAAGTAATTACTTATCAACAGTTAAGTCCTGCCCACTGAAAGATGTTGCTTCTACCAAAGCCTTTCTCCATTTCTTAGCAGCCTCACCATTTTCGTGTTTGGAAAAGGCTTTGCCAAATTCTCCACTTTGTTTGCGGACTTGCATGGGTTCCACGTCATAGAAGATAGGGTAAACAATATGCTCAGTCGTCATCTCTTGACACTCCATAATCTTCACAAGCTCGTCTAAGCACCACGATGAAGATGCGTAGTTCTTGGAGAAAATAATGACATGGAATCTTGAGTTTTCTATGGCTTGAATGAGCTCCTTACTGATTTTCTTTCCTCTCTCGAGGTTCTCATCATCCTTGTAAGTTTCGATGTTCTCTAGCTTAAGAGCATGATAAAGATGATCAACGAAGCTGGTACGAGTGTCTTCACCTCTAAAACTCAAAAATACATCATACTTGAAACTACTCTTGCGATGAGATGAAGTTGAAGAAGATGCCATTGAAGGTACGGATGAAGGATCCTAATAATTATATCAAAACCCTGTTAGGGAAATAATCTATGCGAAAAAACTGCAGTTGCCAACAATGATTCAAACCAAATTTCTTACAAACATCCTAACAACCACCTAACCTTAATTAAGCAGGTAATTAAGCATATAATGAGTAAAAGGGAGAAGAGAAAAGAGGGATTATGTAAATATGAGATCATAGAAAGAAATTAAAGGGGTACCCAAAACTTGTAGAAACCAATTGATCAATAGCTCTTGACTCAAATTATCAACTAGGTTTTTATCACAATGCTAATTTCATCAACTACAGATCTTCTATTCAGCCAAGAAAAGAAGAAATATATGTGCATAGAAAATAACGATCAAGGGAGAAGATTTAATACCATGATATCAACGATGACAGCAAGATTTAAAGGCTCAAACGAGAAACATAACTTTTTAAGAAAATGTGAGGGGCAATCTCAGCCACTCATCCGGTCGACAAAGGCGGCGGCTTTGACAGTGGTCCACCCTTTAATAATCTCTACCCTCCCATGAATCGCGTCAATCCTCTGTGATCACGTCCACCGTAACCGAAGATGTGTGGCTGAGATTGCTACTCGCTCTTTTCTTAAATTGACAAACTTCTCGTATGAACCTCCCTCACCAATGGACTCTACTTTGATGTTTTCGGATGAAAAACATACAAAATTAGTCAACTATATGATTTATGTACATTTGAATTTCATATTTATTTAGAATTATACGTTTAGTCCCCTAATGGTTTACATGTTTTAACATTTTGCCTCCCTACAAATTAAATAGTTTTTGACAATCTTGGTCTATGCTCTCACTTTGATTAAATAAAAAATCTTGTTAACTCCTTTAGCATAGGGGCATTTTGGTCATTTTACATTTTTAACAAAAAATTTATTACAAATTATGCAAGAACTCATGTCATTGAATTTGCTTGTATAAATGTCACTAACGTCCATCAAGTTACTACCTTTTGATCATTTTACAAAATATACACACCATCCAAATCACGAAGGACCAATGCTCAAGCTAAGGGAACGAGTGGTTGGATTCAACCTTTGTAGTTTATAGCTAACGTATCTTTTTTGATAATTGGCTATGGTAATAAACTTTTTCAATCCTTTTAGCTCACTCGTTACCGACTTGATCACCAACTTAGAGCATGTGGGATTTAATTTGCGATTAATTAACGTATCTTGAATAATGATGTATTCATAGTGCTTCTTCAAGTGCCTTCATAGCATGTTGTTTCATAAAATCATTTTTTGCATCATAATCATCTTTAAGCCAAAATGCTTTATGAAAAAAAAAAAAAAACCTTGACACTTGATTATGGAATTTTGGCCGGAGTTTCTCTTGTTGAGTTTCTCTTGTTGCAATGATCTAGCTACCACAACGGTTTGACCCTTTCCTATCGGTCAAAGCACGTATACTCCAATGTTGAGATTATTAGCATCATCGCTAGTTGCTGATGCAAAAAGAATTAGTGATATCAATAATTTAAAATATAATATTGTCATGTGATCGGGTGTCTGAAGGATGGAAGAATTACACAAGCCGGGAAATATGACATATTCTCGAATTAGGGCAGTCATGAGGCGTTTCATGCCCAAGAGGCTAAATTAAAGTGTCCCCAATATAAGAAAAACAAACATAACACTATTTTTAATGGGCTTTGGAACCTAGTCAAGCTAGGCAGCTCATCCCCATGCTGATTTTTATTAAATAAAACATATATAATAAACAAAGGACAATGGCCAAGAAATGTCCGACTACAAAACATAAACATAGATCACCTAAAACAATGTATTTCTGTACATCTTGAAGCAAAAACATCAATAGATTTATTACGTGGTTTGGAAATGCTAACAGTTTGAGCTATTAAGATAAGCAACCAACAAAACTCTGTGACCAACACGATATCCCGTGTTCCACCCTCGTTATACAGCAACGACCATTGTTCAAAACCCTGTAAAAAAGGTTGGAAAATGAATGAAATGTGATAACACATGAAGTAATTTTTATAGACATTTCTTGGAAGAACTGTCTCACATGTTGTCTCGATAGTCATCATCTATTTTCTCCTTGAATCTTTTGGCTGAATTCTCACTAAAGTGTTTTGAGACAACACGATAACACACATCCATGGCACTCACATAACCGGAACTGCAACTGCAACGGATAATTTCGGTAAGAATTTGCAGATATAGCATAACAATTAAGAAGCAAATATAGAGGATGATCTCTAAAGAACTTTTGTTAACCTCATACAAAGGATTTTCTATTAGGGAGTTGGGTTTTTGTGGATAATGAACGAAAGAGAAAACAGAACCAAATTGCAATCACCGATTTTTTATTAAATAAAGTATATAATATAACGAGAGGCATCAACAAAAAGATGTCGGGTTACAAACATGAACATAGATTACCTAAAACAACGTGTGCAGTCTTGTTGCATTTCTTGAAGCAAAACATCAATTAATCATGGATCACCAAAACCCGGGTTGAGTTACTAAGAAACAAGATATCTATGCTAATATAGAACATGAGATTCCAATTCCCACCTCGTTACAGAAACAACCAAAGGCATAATTAAAGAAGCAAATTTGAAGGATGATTTCTAGGATTGCTTACCTCGTAGGGAGAATTTTCTACAAGGGAGTTGGGTGGAGGAAAGTTCGTATGCTTTCATATTTGGGACATCCCCCTGCCAAAACAGATAAGAAAACGAAGATTTTATGAAGTGGATTTTAGGACATATCGTTAGCCAAGATCAATGACGAAATACCACTGTAAAAAGACTAGAGATCATTTATATTATATTACAGCTGATCCGAATTTATGTCACTGATTATAAGAAAAATGGAGCTTGATTGAGGTTTTTCTTTGATCCAAAAGCCAACCATCACGGATTTAATGTAAATACTTAAACTAGACATGACGAAATACCACTGTAAAAAGACTAGAGATCATTTATAGTATATTACAGTAGAACTTGCTCAAAGTGTTTCTAGCGAAAATGCAAGTATTTATGATTATGAAGTAGAAGTTGTAACAAAGATCAAATACGAGTCTTCCAGTGCTGTGGCGGATTGGTTATCGCTCGGGGGGTTCATAGCGCCCTAACCGAGTTCGAGCCTTCCCGTGCGCATGCCTTGGGACATTTAAGTGGGGCCATGTTTAGCCCCCAAGATTGCCGGGGATTAGTCGGGCTTTGGCCCGGACACCCTTCTATAAAAAAGATCAAATACGACCAAAGAAATTAAGTCATAAGGTTTAGTGATGGTACCAAAATTAATAAGAAAAATAAGCAATATTATATGGACATACTAAAATTTTGCAAATATCTACCAAGAACGGCCAATCTTCTTACAGAGGTCTATTTCTTCTTCTTCCGGAGGATCTGTATGGAAAACCATGTTTATATCAAATTGAAGAGTCAATTTGAAGTATATTAAGATGATCAATAGAAAATGAAGGAAGTACCTTTTGGATTTCTACTTGTGTTCAAATAATATTGCAAACTCTGCAAGAAGAATAGAAACAATGAAAGAAGGAGCTAAGGAAGGAGAATTTGCCCATACAATAACATTTCATAAGAAACGGATATAGAATGAGTACATCAATTTTTTGGACAAAAGGTTGATACCGGCCGGCAACCCCAACCGGCCCACAATCAGCTACCAATTCCATAATGTGGGGGACATTACCTGACTCACCCAGCGGTTGTGGCTATGGGGTGCCCCGGGCTCGAACCTGATACCAATTCAATTTTGGACAAACTATGCCCCCACCCATTTACCAACTGAGCTACGAGTCATTGGCCATCAATTTTAAGTTTGAGTGTTGAGAATGAAACATACAACAAGAGAAATGGTAAGAAAAAAAATATTACCTTGTGTAGATGTTACAAATGTTACAATTTTAAATGTAGAAATTATATGTTTTGTATTTGATATTTGATATACTTATCAGACTTTCATATCCATTCGAAAATTCAAATCAAAGTAAAAGGATTAATAGAAAATAGACAAAGTACCTGTTAAGATAGTTCTTTCTGAGGTGACTTCTTTCGACCTTCGGAGCTATATGTAGCAGGACGATTCGTGTTCTGAGGCTTGTATCTCGGATGTAAAACCACACAACTGAAGAAGCCTAATAGACGCAACGATACGCAGACCTTTCAACAAAAAGATGCTCTGCGGAAGTTGTGTTATGCCTGCACCATCAATATTGAGCTCTTCTAAGCACGTTAAACGTCCAAATTCATCTGGCAATTTCTCAATCGCAACACAGTACTTGAGATGAAAATATCTTAGACGTTTCATCTTACAGATGCTGTTCGGAATATCTTGTAAAAGTACACACTCTGATAGGATTAGCTTCTCTAAACATTCTAATCGGCCAAGATCTTCAGGTAACTTCTCAAGAAGCCAACAACGGTTAAGTTCGAGAAGTTTTAGATGTTTCAAAAAACAAATGCTATCGGGAAGATGTGTAATCTTTGTAGACAACAAATGTAGCTCCTTTAAACATTCTAACTGCTCAAGGTCTTTGGGAGCGTCAGGAATGCTACCTTCAAGTGTGAGTTTTGTTAAACATCGTAAACCACAAATGATTGTAGAAAAACGCTCGAGGTTTGTGCAAGCACATAGACCAAGAGAGATAAGCTTCTCTAGATTTCCAATCAATGAGGGTTGTCCATTTTCTTCATAAAAACATTCAAATCGAAACTTTGGCAAATTATTGCCAATGTGCAACGGGCACATATCTAGGGACTCTGCAATCAAATTTAACTTAGATATAGTAGCAACTTCTTCCAAGTCAAATGGTTTTATAAACAAAAAAGACTTAAACCTCACACAATAACTCAAGTCTAAGTCGTCAAGCTCTTTCAAACACCCATCATGTGCGTGAACTTCTACCAAATGATAACATTCTGTAAGACTGAACGAATTGAGTTTCGGAGTCCGTCCAAGATCAAAGGTCCTTAACTTTGCACCCATTATGTTGATGGATTCGAGCTTTAGGCATTCACCATGAATGTGAAGTTCTACCAAATCAACACATTTATAAAGATCTAATTTCTTGATATTTGGAGTCCCTCGAAGGTCAAGTGTCCTCAACTTTGAACCGTTGATGTTGATAGATACAAGCTCTAGACATTCAACGGGAATGTGAAGTTCTACCAAATCAACACATTTATAAAGATCTAATTCTTCAATATTCAGAGTCCCTCGAAGGTCAAGTGTCCTCAACCTTGAACCGTTGATGTTGATAGATACAAGCTTTAGACATTCGACTGGAATGTGAAGTTCTACCAAATCAACACATCCTTCAAGATCTAATTCCTCAATATTCGGAGTCCCTTGGAGGTCAAGTGTCCTCAACTTTGAACCGCTGATGTTAACAGATACAAGCTTTAGACATTCGACGGGAATGCGAAGTTCTACCAAATTAACACATCCTTTTAGATCTAATTTCTCGATATTCGGAGTACCTCGAAGGTCAAGTGCCCTCAACTTTGAATCGTTGATGTTGATAGATACAAGTTTTAGACATTCGACGGGAAGGTGAAGTTCTACCAGATCAACACATTCGTAAAGAGATAAGTTCTCGAGATTTGGACTCCCTCGAAGGTCAAGTGTCGTCAACGTAGAAGCACTGAGGTCGAGGTATATGAGCTTTGGACATTCAACAGGCATGCGAAGATCTACCAAACCACTACATCCTATAAGACTTAATCTCTCGAGATTTGGAGTTAGCCCAAGATCAAGGTTCTTCAACTTTGAGTTTTTGAGATCAAGGAATCTGAGCTTGTTAAGAACCTGTTGTAAACAAAAATAAAAGTGACCGTTATTAATATATAACAAACGAAACTAAAAAATCAGTATTATAACGAATAATGCAAAATAACCAATCAACTATTAATATTCTACCTTTCCGTCTTGGTATTCCCAAAGTTGTTCAATATTGCTATCACCCATTTCAAGTGCAACAAGATTATTGGCTTGAAATGATTTAGGTAAAGATCGGAAAGGGTACCCTTCCCAACTCAACCATCGTAAAGCATTTGGAAAGTATTGGTAAAATTCATCAAATTTCCAATTGTTGTCAAAAAAATCCTCAACTTCATCAAATTTCCAATACCAACGCCCATCAAACACGTGAAGAAACTTAAGTTGCTTCATGTTTCCAAGCCCTTTCATAACAGTTTCTGGATTAATATACGATGTGTCCACTTCTATACATCTTACTGCTTCGTTAGTGCCCTATAAAACAAACAACCATGAATTTATGTCATTACAAATGAAAATATGTTACCTTTCAATAAATTTACTTCATCCTTACCTGATCACTAACCAATATATCTTCAATTTCATTCGTAATCCACAATCGACTGTGTCTGTTAGGCTTATTGGGGTGAAAGCGACGAACAATATTCTTGCCCATTTCTTCTATATGGTCATGCATGCCTAATTCCCCGTATTTAGAAATATTTATTAGAGATTTTTGCTCAAGAACTCTTAAACCAATTCTAGCATAAAATCCACAACTTTCAAGCGCTCTTACTGCATGCTCTTTCACCCAACCTTTTAGTATGCATGCAACATCTAGAAATATTTCCTTTTGCTCTTCCTCTAGACCGATATAGCTTATTTCCAGTTTATCCAAAGTATTCTTCAATGGAATTGTTTTTAGTCGTTGAATGGCATCTTTCCATTCCAGCTCATTTTTACCTCGAAGAAACGAACCCAAAACTGTGATTGTTAAAGGAAGACCGGCACCATAACCTACTACTTGTTCCGATAGCTCTTTGTAGTCTTGAATTGGAGTGTCCCTCCCAAATGCATATCTACTGAAAAGGAAAATTGCTTCCACATGAGATAAAAGATTGACATCACATATCAGTTTCACTCCATGTGCGACCAAAACTTGCTCATCTCTTGTTGTAATGATAATTCTACTTCCCTCTTTAAACCAATTAAGCTCACCAGCTAACGCCTTAAGTTGGTCTACGTGATCCACATCATCTAGAACAACAAGAACCTTTCTACAACACATCATCCTTTTCATCTGCTTTTTCCCATCATGAACGTTACTTATTTTGAAGCCTGAGTCATTTAACACATCTCTAAGGACTTGTTTTTGTAGCTTCTTCAATCCAGAGAAATTGGGATTTGAACTTTCCCTTACGTTCTCAACAAAACTGCTACCTTCGAACCGAAAAGATATACGGTCAAAAACAGCTTTGGCCAAAGTTGTCTTCCCACCACCTCCCATCCCCTTGATCCCCATCATTTGAACATCATTGTGACCAATATCTAAAGATGAAACAACATCCCTTATTCGAGCCTCCATGCCTACTAACTTTTCGTCAACGCTGAAATTGTTGGATCGTAACTCTAGTGAGATCTCTTCAACAATTTTTTGGATAAATTTAGCTTCATTCCTATATATTAAAGAAGACAAAATTAGCTTGCTCAAAATCCTACATGAACAATTCATTTAGTTTCGAATATTCTATAACATACATATGCATATGAAGTAATTAAGATAATTGTCTTTCATGTTTAATCTTTCGACGAGACTCTGCATTCTAATACAACCTCATGATAAACCTTTTATATCCCAGGTTAAACGTAGATTAGAAAGAATCAAAACGAGATATATAGAGGAATTACCCATCGACAGTCTTCTTCAACTCCCACCCCGC
>LUCG01028850.1:0-10128 GCA_001633085.1 Carthamus tinctorius | reverse complement strand
GCTAGCTTATAAGCTAGCTTCTGGTACATGTTTGGATGGACTAGCTTATAAGCTAGATTATAAGCTAGCTTATTTTTGCCAAACACAGCCTAACATCAAAACATACATTTTACATTTTCACTACATAATTTCACATGACGTTAAATATAGATTTATAAATTTATATACATATATGACAACAGCCACATCCATCTATTTATAACTTATAAGAATGTGATTAGATTTTTCAGCAGGCTTCCCACATCGAAGTCTGGAAACAAATGTGTGGTCCTGCAGATCCATAAATAAGCCCCTGTGTCTGAATGATAAGTCACGCAGCCAAGCAATGAGCACAAAGCTAACTATTCTTTCGCCTTTTACTAAAGAATACTGTGTGCTCGTTGTCTAAAGTGGCATATGCCTATTTTTGGAGAGGTGTTCATTTATTTGAATGCCTCCTACAATTTCTAGTATGAATTATGAAAATCATTACTTCAACAGCTTTTACATATGGAGTTGAATGATATGCATCTTTAACATATGGAGTGATGATTTCTAAAAAGTTGAAAAATGTTTGGCTTAATTGAAAATTTGCTTGCTGAGCTTTTATGTTCGATTGAGTCGAGCTTAAAAATTTGTCAAGCATGAATGGCTCGTTAAATGCTCCGGTCATTACCATCCCTACTTTCGGATACCGTTGAGTAATATGGAGGTTCTTTTCGTAATACTTAAGAAGAAAATGAAAATTTTAAGAAAATGAAAATTTTAAGACGTGGTCTCACGAGGATGGATGAGTGATCAAAAAGGCTCATGGTCTAGGTTAGTGACATCCATTGCACTTTGGAGGGGTGCTAGCCTAAGGTCGGCCCAAGTGGTCGAGCCTATGTCATAATTTGTGGTAGTGGGGCCGGCGTTCGTGCGGCCCCTTCCTAATTCTTAAAGTTTGAATGTGTCCCAAGTTTTTATCTTCTTTCCATATCGTCCCTGGTGTCTGCTGTTAGTTAAACTAGCCTCGTTTCCCGTTGAATCTGTTTTAAACCTAACACGTAGTTGGTATGAACAACAAAAAAAGTAACTGATCACATACACAAAATTGGTTGCCTACATCTCCTCAAAGACAATTTTTATAGGTGTGTTTTGTTTGTAGAATTTGAAATAGCTTTGATTCTCTATATCTATACTACCTTATAAAGCATATTAATAGAACTCCTAAAAACATCTAATGACACATTAAACACTGCCTTTTTTAAGCCCAAGTGGATGTGTGTTCGACTGTTCGTGCGATGTGGTGGGATGTCAAATTTTATTGTGAATCGAGAAACAGACAACTCAAACATATTTGACATATATGGAGCAGATAAGATGTACACATGCATTAGTTCATGTAACCCTAGCGATTACACTCGCACGGTCACACCTAAGGTGTGACTTAACTGTGGGTTGTTTACCTAAACGCTTACCTGGTAAGATTTGACACTATAACTTACTTTATCAAGTAGATAGTAGTCCATCACAACAATATATTATATAACAATTTACACGATTAACACTTACATAGTAAGAGCTGCCACCTTTAGTTACCAGGTAAAATTCTCCATCAGTATCATTACTTTTAAAGGGCAAAATTCTCACCCCTTGCCATGTTCATTCGGTAAGGTAAATGATCCAGTAAGCACTTACCATCGGTGTAAACATTTAGTAAACGGCCTTTTCGTTGCTATACTTGAACGTTAAAATAGATTTACGCTTTTTCTTTAACTTAAACCAACCATGAGCAAGGCAAAGGTATAACTATCTTCTCCTTTACTTACACAGAAAGATATAATTATTTTCTCCTTTTGATTTATTGCTGCCAAACTAAAGAAGCTTCTTGTGATTTCTCTACATCTATGTAACCCTAAATCAAAAGTTTCCAGAACCATCTACTGGGTAACTGCATCAACTGCTGTGCCTGTGGTTGGGTATTGTTTGAGAACACAAGATGTTAACAAAAAACATTAATTTAAGATGTGGTCCATTGCCCTATACAAGTGAAAAGGGTGTCATGTCATCCCACATTGGTGATGGAATGATACCTCTTGTCACATCTAAATCCATTTAATAAGATGGGCGTATAACGTAAAAGTCACTTACCTGGACGGGATCAATGGGCGATCAATAAGGCTTATGGTCTAGGTTGGTGACCTCCATTGCACTTTGGAGGGGTGCCTGCCTAAGGTCGACCCAAGTGGTCGAGCCTACGTCATAATTTGTGGTAGTGGGGGCCTGCGTTCGCGCGGCCCCTACTAAATATCAAGTTTTAGAAATTTGTTTCGATGCATGGAAGCTAAGTAGTTGTGTAGCTTGCACAATGTAGTGAAAACGAATCATTTTTTTTGGGGATGAATCTTCATAAGTTTGACAACCTTGTATAGCTAGTGGTTGGTAACATTCTTGGGAGGGACGGGTTCGATTCATGGGGTGAACATGTGGTGATACCCTGACCATCGGTCGGCTTTCGGGTCAACCCATGGTCGCCGAGGAGGATTAGTCAGGTGCCACTATGGATCCCGGATACCTCGTCGACTTCGTGTCGAGACGTGTGTGTGAGTTATCTGCCGTTAATTTTTTTTTGCAATGGAGGTTAAACAGAGGACGTTTGAATCATTTAAGTTTAAAACATTTGAATCATATATGCAAGAAATGCAAATGGACAATTTCTATCGTAGGGCCTTAGTGTCCCTAATTTAATTGGAATTGATAGGGAAATTTAACTGTCATTAGTGTTAGAGAAGAAATCTGTTGGATTTTGCAAACATGTTTTGTTGTAATAAATGAAGATTAGGTGTCTTTTATCAAACACTTACTAGGTAAGTGCTTAACTGGTATTACTTACTTTACTGGACTCGGTGAGAATGGCAAGGACTGAATAATTTTACCGGTGAGAATGGCAAGGACCGAATAATTTTACCAGTAAGAGGCATAACAAGAAACAAGAATCTTACCCGGTAAGTGAGGAGAAGACTTTTATGCGATAAACAGTTACTGGGTAAAAGACACTTTTCAGCAGGTCTCCCACATCGAAGCCTGGATACAAGTGCGTGGTCTAGCATATGCATAAATAAGTCCCTCAGTCTGCATCATAATTCATGCAGCCATGCAATGAGCACAAAGCGAACTATTCTTTCGCCTTTTACTAAAGAATACTGTGTGCTCGTTGTCTAAAGTGGCATACGCTTATTTTTGGAGAGCTGTTCATTTATTTGAATGCCTCTAACAATTTGTAGTAAAAATTATGAATCATTTACCTGAACAGCTTCAACATATGGAGTTGAATGATATGCATCTAATGACTTAAAAGCTTTTACAAATTTCTTTTTTGGCTTAATTGAGGAGTGAACAACACCAAAATGAAGCCTACTGAAGCATTGGCATGAGAAATGAATAAAACTTGTAGTCATGTCTAAATCTATTTAAGAAGGTTATTGTAAAATAGAGGTGGGACCCTTGAAAGCAAAGTAGAGGTGGATGGTGTAAGCTAATTCCCTATCCTTCAAAATCTCATAATAGTTGCACATTTGATGAATATAATGGCTCTTTGCAGCCCCTTGGAGTTGGAGGTGAAGACAGAATGTAGATTCCTCACCTTCAAGTCCACATAAGTTCGATGGTTTGCGTCACCGAAAGCGTGCGTTTTAACATCTCGCACCATCTGCAGAATTCACAAAAAGATGTTACCACTAATGCTTATTGTATAATAGAATTATGTCTTAACGAAGGTGATAAGTTGAGTTCATTCAGTGTTCTAAAAAACTTGCCACGTAGCCGCCATGGTATGCCTTGGCCTATTGCATAGTTCTCCTAATGCGATATTTGATTTTTCTGTGTTTTAAGGTTTTATTTGCTAGTTTTTAATATATAACCTAATTTTAACTTACTTATGACCATTAACTCATTGAATGATAGTACAAAACATATGCTATTATATATAATACTTAATATGAACTAGAAATTGGACGCCATAAGTCACGCCTTGAAAACGCCATGGCTCCTGAGGCTTGAGGCTTGGCCTCGCCGCCACGCCATGCCTCACGCTATTTAGAAACTTGGTTGAGTTACATGAGAAGCATAAGAAATGTATATCAACCGTTGGATACACGTTAGGATGAGTTGCACCGAGATAAGATGCACCGGATCAAACCCCATATCAAGATGATTGATACTTTGGCTTGAGATTAAATGTGATCAAGGGTTCAGATCCACTTCTCACACGATCTTTACCCCTACTCCTAGACACATAAGAACACAAAGGCCAGAGGACAACTCACCTTGAATTATCTTCAGATCTATATTCATCTACACTTTGATTCACACATTCTTTTGCAGATATCAACGCATAATGTTCCCCATTCTTGTTTAATGAAAACCACTACCCATTAAACAATTACAAATTAGTTCATATGTGCGATGTAAAGCATTTATAAAAGTAAATGGATGACTTGTAGAAGGATATAATTACCGTTTTCCCCTGTTAACGAGGATCCCCTTGGAGAGAAGCCTCTGTAGTTCTTCTTCAGAACTAAAGATTAGAGGAGCGTCCAGTTCATAAATCTCTTGAAATTGAAGTACAATCTCAAGTTTTTCCAAAACATGAGCCATTAATGGACGTTCTTCACGAGATTCTTGCAAGCATAGATATGCAATGTTTGAAAACGTTTCCACAACAGTAGGGTTAATTTGTTGTATCAGAACTTGACAGATAATCTTATCTAACTTCTTCTGTTTGTAGCTTTGTTTCCACAAACACACAAAACTCTTATGCTGACTATTGGTATATTCAAAGCATAATCTACTAAACAATGCTTTAAATAATACCATACCAGAAGAGCATACACATGAATTTTTTTTAGCACACCCATCTCTAGGTGAAGGGGATCTAGGTAACCCAAAGGTACCTACAATGTTTGAGACAATAGTTGTATGTGGCTGATTAGCAGGGCCTATTTTCGACAACCCTGAGTCAGAAACTTTCGCCTTCCAATTCTCATCTAACAGAATGTTGGCGCTCTTTATATCTCGGTGAATAACTCTTCGTTGTGTTCCCGTGGGATCATGAAGGTAGCTTAGTCCCCTTGCGACCCCAAGGCATATTTTGAGATGTTGCACCCATGTGAGAACAGTGGGATTTAAATGGTGATTGAGGTTTCCACGAGATGCATACTCGTACACAAGGATCTTCTCGCGTAACTTAAATGGTGATCGAGGCTTCCACGAGATGCATACTCGTACACAGGGATCTTCTAGCGTACTCCTTTGGCATTTCCGTCAGTTCATAAATATCTTGAACTTGAAGTGCAATCTCAAGTTTTTCCTCAACATGAGCCATTAATGGACGTTCTTCACGTGATTCTTGCCACAGTTAAAGCGTTTTCTCCAAGAGTTAGGTTTTTCGCAACAAGAATACATTATTCTTTGCGATAGTCAGAGTGCTATTGACTTGAGCAATAATTCAATGTATCATTCCCGTACGAAACATATTGATGTCCGTATCACTGGCTTAGAGAAGCAATTGATAAAGATGAGTTGAAGTTGTCAAAGGTCAACACGAACGACAATCCTGCAGACATGTTAACTAAAGTGGTAATGCACGAGGAACACAAACTATGTGCTGACATAGTTGGGTTGAGGAATGTTCGACAGAGACTGAAGGGGGAGATTTTTTGTATTCCAGCCTCCTTCTCAACCCCTTTCTTTGACATAGCAACCATGCTCACCATTGTTGAAAAAGGAGCAACTAGCCTAAGAAAAATCATACCTAGAGTTGCACATAAGTCTTCTCCTTGTATGAACTCTGTAAATGATAAGGTGGCTAGGTTGTGTATAAATAGAGGTTGTGTTTTCAGTAGTAAACACACACAAAAGAAAAGAGTGAGAAACTCTTAGAGTAAGAGTAGATGGGTAAAAAGGGGTTGGTTTTTTATAACAGTTGAGTGTGAGAGTTGCTCCTCCTATTGTAATTCTATTACAGTTATTAATAGAAGAATTTTCCGACCCTAACAATGTTGGCATTTTTTATATCTCGGTGGATAACTCTTTGTTGTGTCTCCTTAGGATCATAAAGGTAGCTTAGTCCCCTTGCGACCCCAAGGCATATTATGAGATGTTGCTTCCATGCGAGGGCAGTGGCACTTAAATGGCGATCGAGACTTCCACGAGATGCATACTTGTATACAAAGGATCTTCTCACCACCTTCGTCACTATATCCAAGGAGAGTTACGAGATTTTCATGCTTATAACGGAAAAGCATCATGATCTCTTTCCAGAACTCAGGGTTTCCTTGCCCAAATCTATTATCGAGACGCTTAAAAGCAACCATGCTCGGCCCCTTAAAATGGGAGATTTCTCCTTTGTACACCTTCCCAGATCCACCAACTCCGATGACTTTGTTGTCGGCAAAGTTTTCGGTGTATCCGATTTTATTTCTTCAAGTTGGATTTTGAGATGTTGAAACTCATCGAAGAAAAAAGCACCATCATTTGTAGATCAAATGAAAATGAGAAAATATAGATCTAGGAATCGTGAGTAGTTGCAGATGCAGGAATTGAATGGAGATGATAATTAATTTGGAGGTGATGAAGTTAGGTGGAGATGCCTAAAGTCAACAAACGGTAGCTAAAAAGATGAACAAAGTGACAAAAAGATAGCTAGGACGATTCCATTTACTAGCAATCTTTTAAAAACCTTGGTTCACCGGTTCAACCGGTCTCAAGCATTTTTTCGGTATTTTTCATTTTCCTACATACATATGTATATAAAACCAAGAATTTGATGTCCACAAGTTAAAACATCAAAATTACACATTATAGTAAGTTGTAAATTAATCCAAAAACATTTTAAAAAACACATAATAACAAGTTTTACATCAATCCAAAAATATTTTAAAAACTCAAAAATGAAAGTTTTACATCAAGTTTTCCATAGATGGAGATTTATTTTTACCTTTTCTTATAATAACTCATTGTTTATGGAAACCCAACCTAATGCATGCATTACAAAATACCATAAATGGAGAAATTGGCCTCGGAGATCAAACCCAGTTACCCTTATTAGTCTTCTATCTATTTTCTCCTCAACTTTTGCAAAATACCCACTAGGTATGCTAAAACTGGTCCGTTCAACTGAAAGACAAAAAAAGGGCAGATTCGTAAAAATAAAAAGAAAAACTACCTGGGTCCATTTTAGCGGATCTAACCATTTTTAGCGTACCTGGGTCCGTTTTTTAGCTGGCCTAACCATTTGACTCTTTTTTGGGTACTTTTAGCTAACTAGTGTTTCAATAAGTTAGCTTATAAGGGTATAATTGGAAAAAAAAACTACAAAAAGCTCCCGGTTAATGTTGCTTGATTGTTTTCTGGTTGCCTGCAAAGGCTTTTTCTTTTTCGGGGCTTGTTGTTTTATGTGCTTGTATTTCTCTCTTCCAGTTTCTTGTTGGAGGTGCTCTCTAAATAAAATCTCGGTTGAGTGGCGGGGGTGATGGCCTAGCCGAAGCTCCTTGCCTCTCTTCCTTTTTTGCTGTTAAAAAAACCTACAAAAAGCTCCTGAAACTCTACTCGAATTAGCGTTTCAATAAGCTAATTTATGGTACATGTTTAGATGAACTAGCATATAAGCTATATTTTTGCCAAACACAACCTAAAAGCGGACCCACTTTAACAGAAGTGATGGGTAAAGAAAAATGGAAAAAGATAGATAGGAAGCAAATTATGAAGTTTGGTTTGATCACCACAGCCAATTTCCCCATTAATGGTTCTTTTATGCATTTACGTGCAACACCGAACAATTCCATGTTCCAGGAAAACTATTGCAAGGTTTGTGGAACATTTTTGGCTGAAGTTTATAAAATATATTTGTAAAATAAAATGTTCTATTAACTTCTTTTATGAACCTCAAGATACCTTATAAACCGCTGTTCTAAAAAACTCACCTTGCAGCCGCCACAACGCATGGCTTCAAGGCTTGGGTCTCACGTCACGTTAAGCCCGTCACACGCCATGACCTACTGCGCAGTTCTTCTAATGCGATATTTGATTTTTCTTTACATTTTTAAGGTTTTATTTGTTAGTTTATAGTATATAACTTAATTCTAACTTGCTTATTCCTATTAACTCATTAAGTAACAATACAAAACATATGATCTTGTATATAATATTTTATATGAACTAGAAATTTGACGCCATAAGTGACGCCATGACTCCTAAGGTGAGGCTTGGCCTCCCGCCATGTCACGCCCCACGTCATTTAGAACCTTGTTAAAAACACAACTTTTATAAGACATTTCTTTTTATAATTTTTTTTTTTGCATATAAAGAAGTTAGTGGGATGTTTTATTTACAAATTCTTCTAGAAATTTTATTAAGCCATCCATAAACATCCTACAATAACACTTTTAATAAGAAGTTAATTAATTGTTTGGTTAGATAAATTTAAGTTGTATAAAATAATCTATTATGATATATATTTAATATCTATAAACCAAACTTTGTTACGGTAACATTTAAAAGTTTTAATTTGCTTTAAAAATGTTGATTATTTTCAGTGGCGGATTCAGAAACTTTTATCGTTGCACTACTACACAAATAGCCTAATTACACGCCTATTTTTACACGGTTTTTAAAAATACCGGATAAAAATGTATCCGTGCTCTTTTTAAGACTTTTTACACGGTTTTTTTTTGTAATAGAACCGTGTAAAAAAATAAAATATTTTTTTACACGGTTATCTTTTAAAAGCGTGTAAAAATATGTAATTTTTTACACGGTTTTTAAATAACCGTAAGTAAAACATATATATTTTTACACGGTTTTTAAATAACCGTATATAAAACATATATAATTTTTTACACGGTTCTAAAAAATAGGTCCGTGTAAAAAGAACAATAGTCTTTTTACGCAATTTTTAAGCTAACCGTATAAAAAGCATACATAATTTTATATGGTTCTAAAAGTGTAAGGCTATCAGTACCCCAACCCTCTCAACCCTCCCAACCCTCCCAACCTAACATGCCACATCAACTGACACATCAACTTTTCTCCAACCCTCTCATAACCCTCTGCAACCCTCTACAACCCGCACCCCAATTCTCTCAACCCTCTCATACACAACATACACACACAACACACATAAAAGAGCGGGTTGGCCAACCCTCCCAACCTGGAGCCCGCCGGGATAAACCCTCGCGTACCCCAACCCGTTGCTTCAAATGAAGCCGCGCGGCGGCTTCAAAGCCCGCCAACCCGCTCAAGCATTACGCATAGCCTAATTGTGTAAAAATATTAAGTCTTTTTATACATTTTCTTTTACAAATATTTAACTTTTTTAACTTGGTTTTAAACATTTTTATATCACTGTTATTTAAAGATAGTATAAAAAACATTCATATGCTGAAAATCTATTGATAGTGTAAAAACATATATCAATGCATACATGATTTTAGCTACCATATTGAAATTTTAAAATAAAATAGTAGTTTAAAATTTTTGAAGTTCTTTAAAAAAATTTAAAATTTCAATTTCCCTCTATTTTTTTCCCTCTATTTTTCCTAATTCTTTACTTCCGAAACGTCTTATAAGGCGGCTACATTATTCCCCCCTAACCCTAATTCATTTCCCTCATTTAATTTTGAAAAAAAATCTAGAAATTGCTTCCGTGTAGAACATTTTTGCTTCCTTCCCCTGTGTTTCCTTACTCACTGGTTGCTGCAGGTTTAATATTGTTATCACCATCTCTTCTCATTGACATTGCAGGTTTTTTTTACTGGTGACCTGTTTTAAAAACATTGATCTTTTTCAATTTTATAGATTCTTAGATCTACCCTAATTTCTTTTTTGCCATTCATTAGTTATTAAGCAGATCGGATTTATTTCTAATGTGCTTAAGTTATTCTTATTCTTAAGAAAATTTATCATACAATGTTTCTTTGTAGGAATGAAATGGTTGCAGATGCTGGTTACGGTAACTGTCAGTTTAGGAATTCATTTGTCATTCGGTTCTTCCTGAGGAGAATCACAAGTTCTTGCTCTCTAATCACTTTAATTTTGTAGTTTTTTTTTTTGTTACCTGTATTTCAATTAGGCCTAATTATTTTTGTTGTATGTCTTGTTTTCTTATAG
>LUCG01028846.1:0-20469 GCA_001633085.1 Carthamus tinctorius | reverse complement strand
ATATAATATCATGTATTTTATATTTTATTATTATTATAATTACTATTATGTATTTATTATTTAACATAAATAAATAAAAAAATCCATATTCAAAATTCAAAAAACCAATTAACAAGATATGATAGACGATTTGGTTTCCTAATCTAAATCCTAAATTCCTAATTCCCTAATTTCCCTCCAAAAATCGTCGGCCTCTCCTCCCCTCACATGTTTTCTACTTGACGACTTCTCATCTTCTAGTTAATACAGGAAAACTAGAAAAGCTGATAAACGAGCTTTTAAACGAGCTCAATATTGTTCTTATACGAGCTCGAGCCCTACTAAATAGGCCGAGCTCGAGCCGAGCTTAAAGCTCGTTTAGGCTCATGAAGTAGGCGAGCTTTAGTGAGCCGAGCTCGAGCCTTGTAAATGGTTCATGAGCCGAGCTCGAGCCTCAAAGTACATGCTTGAACAAGCTCGAGCTCGAGCTTCTAGAATTTTAAGCGAGCATGGCTCGATTAGCTTAAAGCTCGGCTCGACTAGGCTCGTTTGCATCCCTATGTTCTTGTATTATTTAGAGAGCTCTCAAAGGTTACAAGAAACACACACAAACACCTAAGCAATTAGACGACTCTCATTGATTTCCCTACCCTAACCCTAGCCCCAAGACCCTTTAAATAGGCGTCAATTACACTTTAAGCCTAAGCCCATTAAGCCCAATAAATGCAAAATAAAATATTACAGTTAAGCGTAAATGACTTTATAAAACCTTCAAAATTGGGACAATTTAGTCCTAACAGACCATTTAAGGGCAAACAACCCTAATAACTTACAATCTAGCACAAGCTCTAGGAAATAATCAATTAACACAATAAGGGTCCATTTGATTTGTAGGAATGAAAAGAATTAAATTGGATTTCATGTAGGGATTTGGATTTGAAGTGATTTGGATTTTGGTACAATCCTTTTGTTTGTTTGGTTTGCAGGATCTGGAATGTATTTGAATTCCATTATTTGTAAAAAAATCATTAAAAAAGTTATAAATGTTAAAGGAAAAAGGAAATAAAACAACGAGGAATAGAGAGCCTAGAGTTATCATTCTCATTAATCAAAATCCCTTTCCATAGGGATGGATACACGTAGATAAATACGAGATATTTCAATTCTAATCTAACTCTAATATATTTATCTCTAGAGAAAGGTTCATGCGAGAAACATAACTTTTTAAGAAAAAACGAGGAGCAATCTTAGCTACTCATCCGGTCAACGATNCACCGTAACCCAAGATGTGTGGCTGAGATTGCTCCTCGTTTTTTCTTAAATTGACATGCTTCTCGTATGAACCTCCCTCTTTATATATACACACATATCCACACTGTTATAACCCGATTCGAGATGAATGATCTCCAAAGAACAAAGATAAAGGAAGAAGAATCCAAAGAAACTTCCTGCATTAAAATCAAAACAACCGTACAAGTATATATAGAGATCATTGACATCACTTTAGGACCATATAGACTAACTACTCCTAATTCCTCTCCTAATCAACCTCCATCACATACACAACTTCCTACCACTTGCATGTAAATTAATAAAATAGAAAAACATATAAAAAATACAAGAAAAATAGCAACAGTAAGCAGTCATGTTCGTATCACACACACATAGGTACACATTCAAATGAAAACTTATCTTTCATTGTGAACGTGAAGACAACTGAGAGCACGACACGTGTCATATTAAGTTTCAATAATATAATATTATTCAAGGTAAATTTCATGCCTTATTCATGATAAATAACACAACATTCAGACTTAATGTGACACGTATCGCGTTTTCGGTTGTCTTCACGTTAGCAATGAAAATGAGTTCGCAAACGGACTTTCATCTATATACTGTGTATATATAAAGGGAGATTCAAAGGGAAACCTCAAAAAAAGGGTAAACCGAGAAACACTCTTGTAGCACTCCATCTGGACCGTATCACTTTGTGAAACCATCAATTCATTTTCTGTAATTGAATTCACTAAAGAATGTGAGGTAGTTAGGTTTACCCAAGCTGCTCAATTTTATTTGGTCAAATAATCCCTAAATGTTAGAGATTTATGTTTCTTAGGTGACTAATTCATCAATCTGAAACAATTAACCACGATATTTGTGGAAGTTAGTTGAGTTAACAAGAAATATACACAGCTAGAAATTCAAAATTCTAGGTTTCCACCGATCGGCCGGAACCCGAAAATGGCTACTTCCATGGCAGAGGCTGTTGCTATAACAGCTGCGTCGATGGCAATACTCGCCGCGATTTGTTTCGGTTTCTTCTATCACTACATTATAGTTACGGAAAAGCGACGGATTAGGGATTCGAGTCGTGGCATCGGACGAGAAGATACAATCACGGACCCCCGTGGAACTCCGAAGGGAATACGGATCCAAAACAATGGTGTGCAGCTTCTTTATTTTCAGAATTCTACCGAAGAAAAAGATCGAAAAAGAGTTGATAGCAGATTTAACAATCCCAGAATATCGAAGCAATCCGAAGAAGTTTCGAAATGCAATCATGGAGTCCAAAGAAATATGAAGCCTTTACTATGGGAAAAGGTTGATATTGATGATGCGGATCATCCGGTGATATGGAATGAAATTGCTAAAGGATCGTTGAGGTAAAAAATTATCAGTTTGACGCTTAAAATGTTTAAATGTCCTAATGGAAAGTGTTACAATAACTTTATAGAATTCTTTTTGAGGTTTCAACAAGTTTTTTAGAACTCTTTTAAAATAGAAGATTATATTAGTCACAGACTGGGCACCCCCAGCCCAGTCAAAAATTGTGGTTGGGCTCTAGGTTCAACGTAGGCTGGGCCGGGATAGCGGCGGATTAGTGGGCTGCCCGTGGATGCCCAATACCACTAGGGAGGCGGTACGTGCGTGTGGGTGTGTGTTCGTGGTAGTCGTTCGTTGGTTCGTTGCTGCTATGCATTTCAAAAAAAATACAACGTTTAAACATTTTAGGTGTCATATAAACTTAATTTTGTTATAATATATTGAATTCTAGTTTTTTTCCTTCAGATTCTTTCTAGCTTTTGATATTGATTCGTATTAGGTTCGATGACGAGCTTATAGAAACTTCATTTGGATACAATGACACCAAATTTGATAGCTCAAATCCACCCCCATCTGCCAAAATTTCGATTCTTCGTCCTGAAAAATCACATATCACTGCAATCGCACTCAAAGCTATCGCGATCTCTCCGAAGCAAGTTCTTGAAGCTGTTTCAGAAGGCCAAGGATTGAGTCGAGATGTTCTCGAAAAACTGTCACACATATTACCAGATGAAGAAGAAGTTTCAAGGATCCTCAACTTCACCGGAAACCCAACCAAACTTCCGGAAGCCGAAGCTTTCTTCTATCATATACTGAAAGCAATGCCGACAGCCCTCACCTGTATCCACACAATGTTCTCTCGATCAAATTTCAACCTAGAAGTCTTGGAATTTAAAGAATCGTTGCAAACTATTGAATTAGGATGCAAAGAGTTGCGAACCCCCGGGATGTTCTGGAAACTTCTAGAGGGTATTCTGAAGGTGGGTAATCGAATGAATGCCGGAACTCCTAGAGGTAACGCCAAAGGATTTAAACTTCTTTCTCCTGGGAAATTTTGCATCGTTAGAAACAGGTATAGGATAGGGACGAGCGTGCTCAATTTTGTGGTGGAACAAGTAGCCATAGCGGAAGGTAAGCGGTGCACGATCAACACGAATTCTAGAAGCGATAATGGCTCTGAAACCACGATAGAAAAAGACGACAACAAGTATCTAATGCTAGGATTACCGGTTTTAAAAACATTAAGTATGGATTTATCAAACGTCAAGAAAGCTAACATGATCCGTTACGATAACTTGATTCGCGTCATTCCGAATCTATCGGAGCGAGCGAGTACGATTTGGGAAATGGTGAGACAATCTAAAGGAGGAGATGGGTTTGTGAAGGAAATGAAAAACTTTCTAGAAGAATGTGAAGAGGAAATTAGGGTTATGAAGAAAGAAGAAACTAGGGTTTTGGAGATTTTGGGCAAAACTAGAGATTTCTACAAAAGTGGAGATCCAATTTGTGGAAATCCACTTGAAATCTTTGGTAATGTGGTGTATTTTGTTGAGGAAGTGGATAGAGTTTGTGTAGCTCTCACAAAGAAGTTTGAAAAAATGCGACGGGATAAACTTCGGTGTCCTAAATATTCTACCATTCACTTGAATAAGTCGTTTTATTTAATATAAATTTATTTTTTTATTTTTATTTTTTATAATCTCGTGTAAATAAATCGATGATGTGGTTTCACGTATAGAATTTGCAACAAATGGATTTTCCAAAATTAACTTGGGACTGCTCCTTTAGAATGGAAATTCTAGTGATTTCTAGTTGATGTTATATATGAACTCTTGATATGGGTTATTTTGATATAGTAGACAAAAGAGAGTTTTTGTACGATTACATGGTGCGATTCAAGTGCTCCGAAAATGGTTACTGTAAATTACTTATTTTATGGGGTGAACATGACAACGACAAAAATCTTATCCAATTGAAATCTTACCAGGTAAGTGAGACAGAAGATTTTAACCCAAGTAAGAGGCGCTTAACAAGAATTTAATTTTAATAGTCGAAAATGTTATTCAGGGTAAAAGACTCTTGTTGGTTGATACTCATTAATCTAAATATTTGGTAAAACCCCCTAAAACAGATTGAAATAATTATAGTGTTATGGACTTAATTAGTTAAAAAAAGAGAAGACTTCAAAAGGAATTTACATATCTGCCTTTATTTAGGCAATTTTTTTTGAATGACAGATAATACACGCACACGTTCTGACGCAAAGTCGACGAGGTATTCGAGATTCATACGAGCACCCGACTAATCATCGGCGACCATGAACCAACCAGAAAGCCGACCCATGGTCAGGGTATCGCCACATGCGCACCCCATGAATCGAACCTGGGTAGATAGGGATGCCATCCACTGTCCCTCCCAAGGATGTTACCGAACACTAGGCTACTAATGCTTTGATCTATTTAGGCAAACTTTATTAAGAAAGGAGAAAATAAGGGAAAAAACATCGATTGAGATTTATTTGAGAAACTGAAAAAAGTCTCAAGACCACTCAAGAGACCGAAACAAAAAAGGTCTATAAAAAGAGAAAAATAAAAAACAGACTAAAACGAAAACGAGAACCATAAAAGGCTTTCAAACAACCGCCAAAAAAAGGGAGCAAAACCAAGAAAGCCAAGAAATTGATAAAGAATTGCATCACGAGGAAATCAAATTGAAAGACTAGAATTGGATGTCACCCAAAAGATTAAAGCTTGAGTTGACCTCTTTAAAGACATGAGAGTTTCTTTCCAACGTCTCGCGAGAGGCCCTTTAATGAATTCGAAGTCTGTCTTGCTCTATCATAGTCGAGCGGCTCACGAATAGAGGTACGTAAATTGCGGTCAATGTTCCATCAAGTGAAGATGTGTTTCCATAGGTTTGTGGCATGCTTGAGAGCCTTCACTTCCATAACACTTCACGTCAAGTCTTCTAGTCGTTTGATCTAAAATTCTAACCTAAAATGTGCAATGCCTAAAACTAAAAGGCAAATCTTTAAATTAAATTTTAGTTTTATAAATATTTAAAAATAATAAGCATATAAATAATCTTTATTGAAAAAATAGCAGGTAGGTTTTTACCCAAGCTGCTCAACTTTATTTGGTCAAATAATCCCTAAATGTTAAGAGATTTATGTTTCTTAATTAGGTGACTAATTCATCAATCTGAAACAATTAACCACGATATTTGTGGAAGTTAGTTATTAAGTTACAAAGAAATATATACAGCTAGAAATTCAGAATTCTAGGTTTCCGCCACAGGTTATATGCCGGCCGGAAACCTAAAATGGCTACTTCAATGGCCGAGGCTGTTGCTTTAACGGCCGCGACGATGGCAATACTTTCTGCGATCTGTTTTGGTTTCTTCTATCACTACATTATAGTTGCGGAAAAACGACGGATTAGGGATTTGAGTCGTGGAATCGGACGAGAAGATACAATCACCGATACCCGTGGAACTCTCAAAGGACGACCAGTGATCCAAAATAATGGTGTACAGCTTCTTTATTTCCGGAATCCTATAGAAGAAATAGATCAGAAAAGAGCTGATAGCAGATTTAATGATCCCAGAATATCGAAACAATCCGAAGAAGTTTCGAAATGCAATCATCGAGTCCATAGAAAGATGAACCCTTTACCGTGGGAAAAGGTTGATATCGATGATGCAGATCATCCGGTGGTATGGAATGAAATTGCTAAAGGATCATTGAGGTAAAAAACTATCAGTTAAACAAAATCGAGTTAGTAAAACGCTTAAGACCTTTCTAAAATAAAGCGTTGTATTAGATATTTTATAGGATATTTTGAGTGGTGTCCTATAAAGTTTATTTTTGTTGTAGCAAAAGTAGCTCATACGGCATTTTTAATGAAATAAAGTCCTATAAAACAATCCATTTAAGAAACTTAAACACCGTAGGCGTTCTATAAATTCAATTTTGTTGTAGTGTATTGAATTCTTTTTTCATGTAGTTTCTAACTTTTGATATCGATTCGTATTAGGTTCGATGACGAACTTATCGAAACCTTGTTTGCATACAATGCCACCAAACTTGATAGCTCAAATTCAACCGAATCTGCCAAACTTTCGATCCTTCATCCTAATAAATCACATATCACCGGAATCGCACTCAAAGCTATTGCGATCTCCCCGAAGCAGATTCTTGATGCGGTTTCAGAAGGCCGAGGATTGAATCGAGATGTCCTCGGAAAGCTGTCAAAAATATTACCAGATGAAGAAGAGGTTTCAAAGATCCTCAAATTCACCGGAAACCCGACCAAACTTCCGGAAGCCGAAGCTTTCTTCTATCATATACTGAAAGCAATGCCGACAGCACTCACCCGGATCAACATGATGTTCTTTCGATCAAATTTCAACCAAGAAGTCTTGGAATTTAAAGAATCGTTGCAAACTATCGAATTGGGATGCCAAGAGTTGCGAACTCCTGGAATTTTCTGGAAACTTCTAGAGGGTATTCTAAAGGTCGGTAATCGAATTAACGCCGGAACTCCTAAAGGTAATGCCAAGGGATTTAACCTTCAATTATTTTGGGAACTTCACGACGTTAGAAGTAGTCGGAGGATGGACCTGCTTGAGTTTGTGGTGGAACAAGTAGCCGTAGCGGAGGGTAAGCGATGCGCGATCAACACGAATTCTAGAAGCAATGGCTCTGATACCAAGAAAGAAAATAACGACGAAAAGTATCTAATGCTAGGATTGCCGGTTTTAAAAAGATTAAGTGCCGATTTATCGAACGTGAAGAAAGCTCCCATAATCTACTACAACGGTCTGATTCGCGTTCTTCCGAATCTATCGGACCAAGTGAGTACGATTCGGGAAATGGTGAGACAATCTAATGAAGGAGATGGGTTTGTGAAGGAAATGAAAGAATTTGTAGAAGAATGTGAAGAGGAAATTAGGGTTATGAGGAAAGAAGAAACTAGGGTTTGGGAGATTTTGAGCAAAACTAGAGATTTCTATAAAGTTAAAGATCCAATTAGTAGATATTCAATTAGTAGAAATCCACTAGACATCTTTCATCAGGTGATGAAATTTCTTGAGAATGTGGATGGAGTTTGTGTAGATCTCACAAAGAAGGTTGAAAGAAAACGACGGGATAAAACTTCGGTAGCTCATTTGAATAAGTCGTTGTTTTATTTAATATGAATTTATTTATTTTTTGTTTTTACTGATCGATCTCTCATGTAAATAAATCAATGATGTGGCTTCACGTGAAATTTGCTTGCAATAGATCGATGTTTCGAATTGATGTTATTTTGATCTCTTAGCAAGAGAGTGTTATACGAATACATGGTACGACACAAATGTTTCAAATGTTTATCGCCTTATCGTGAATCACTTACAAGAACAAAAACCCAGTAAGGAAAGTATAGCAAAGACCGAAAATCTTAATAGGTAAGTGAGACATATATAAGGTTCTTACCGGGTAAACAGGCGCTTACCAATAACCCACATACTTTAATAGTAGAAAATGTTACTCAATAGTCTTCCAGTGTTGTGGCGGATTGGTTATCGCTCGNGGACATTTAAGTGGGGCCATGTTTAGCCCCCAAAATTGACGGGGATTAGTCGGGCTTTGGCCCGGACACCCTTCTAAAAAAAATGTTACTCAATAGCATAAATAAGAATGATAACTTTTGTCGGTAAATATTGCATATTAAAACATTTAGTAGTAGAAAACCCTTAAGACCAAACGAAATAACTATAGTCTTTTCGAGCTAATAAACTAGAATGAAAACAAGAACCAAAGTCGGAAGAAGAGATATGATGTTTACACTTACCTATTAAGATTTACTAGAAACAGAAAAATATCCAAAAACACTCAAGAAACCGAAACAAAAGAGGACTAGAAACAAAGAAAAAACAAACCAAAATGAAAACAAGAACCAAAGTCGGAAGAAGAGCATTCAAATGACGGCCACAAAACCGATGCAGAACAAAGAAATCCAAGAAATTAATAAAGAATTGCATCTTGAGAAAATCGTATTGAAGGACTGGAATTGGACGTCAGCCAAGAGATTAGAGCTTCTATTGACCCCTTTAAAGACCCGAGAGTTTTTCAATCTCCAAAGAAAGTAAGTTGCAAACCAAATTACCGCTTGCAAGATGCCCTTTAACGAATTCGAAGTCTGTCTTCCTCCATCAAAGTTGAGCAGCTCGTGAATTAAGGTAGGTAAATTGCAGTCAATGTTCCATCACGTGAAAATGTGTTTCCATAGGTTTGCAGCATGCTTGCAACCAAGCAAGCAATGCTCCACCGATTAGATATGATCTTTACAGTTTACACATCGGGTAGAGAGAATCGAATCTAAATCGGTAACCTTGTTGTTAAGCTCTTAAAGCACCCGAACTTGATTTTCATATCTATTTTGTAATAGTTATCATGAAATTTGATAAGACTAATTGTAATTGACGGTTTTTTTTTTAAAATTCTTCATTAAAAATATCTACAGACCTAAATTACAAATCATTTTAAAAAAACTAAAGTATACATTAAAAATTATCATTATTTTAAAAGAAAACTATTAAGGTACATATAAAATAGAATCTTAACTTTTAAAAAACAGAGTCATTCTAAAAGTGTTTTAATGAATTTATAGAGCGTTTTTTTTCCTACGTAACAAGTAACTTATAACCTTCTTAAAATAAAACATTAGATATTTTACAAGACACCAATTAAAAAAGATGTTCTATAAACATATGGAACAGTAAAAAGAGTGAGTTTATTTTTTCCTCAATTTCTTTCTTCCACATTAAAAATAAAACACATATAACATAACGATATTTTAGGGTTTGTGTTGGTCCATGTTGTTTCCTTATTTCTCTAGTTGTGGATGCATATGTTACCTTACAAGTTACATGCATCCTGACTATTCCTATTACGATCGATCCTAAAGATAACCATTTTAGAGAGCTCGGGACCGAGTCAATTCACAATTTCGCTTCTCGTAATCATCTTACGTACATCGTTGATAATATCGACCCGGTCACAAATACACACAAAATTGTTGTTTCTACTAAATGCTGAAAGATGTGACCTGTGACAAAGGCCAAAGAGTGCAGGCCAAACTTATGCAAACGGCCAACTAACTAAGAATAAGTATAACCGATAAACACATACAATGGGATCGGCATATGTCGCAATTCAGATTTTACTTCATTTTTTTAATCACAAGATATAAACTAACATAGATGCAAGTCTATTAGCCAATAAATAAATCTGCAAAAAATCCTCCTAACTTACAAGTAATATAGCTACAAGGACTAGATACAGATTCAATCTACCGCATTTGGTTCGTTTTAGGGAATGAAAATGGGAATATCAGAGGCTTCAGAATTCTAGTTTTCGACCACGAGTTGTATGCCGGAAAACCCAAAATGGGTAATTCAACGGTAGAAGCGGTGGCTTTGACAGCTGCAACGATGGTAGTACTTTCCGGGGTTTGTTTCTATTTCTTCTACCGGTATGTTATGCCGAAAAAGACACGGATTGATCATGCGGGTCTGAAAATAGGACGAGAAGATGCGATCATGGATACTCGAGAACGAGGCGGGACTCTGAAAGGAGTATTGATCGAAGAGAATGGTTTAGATGTTCTTTATTTCAGGGATCTCGAAGGCGGACGGTTGCGAACCTGTGTCTGGAATTCCATAGAAGAAGAAGAAGAGAAAAGGGTCGATAGCAGATTTTACGATCATCGAACATCGAAACCAGATCAAGAGCATTTCGACACCATCGGTTTTTCTTCCCAACAGACCAAAACCATTCCAGAAACCTCACCACCACCACCACGACCTCTACCGCCACCACCACCGCCGGCACCATCGGAGAAGCCCTCGCCACCAGTTCCACCACCGCCACCTCCGCCAGCATTCCCTAGAAAGATGGTTACGAAAGCACCATCACCGCCACCTCCGCCAGCATTCCCTAGAAAGATGGTTACGAAAACACCACCACCACCACCGGTGTTCGCGAAAAGAAACCCACCACCATTTCTTTCAGGAAGCTTTAGATCATCAATGAAGCCACCAACTGCACCAAAAGTAAGTGCAGATGATCAGAGTGAAGAACGTTCGAAACCTAATCATGAAGTCCCGAAAAAGATGAAGCCTTTCCACTGGGATAAGGTGAATACCGATGCAGATCATTCGGTTGTATGGAATGAAATCGTTGACGGTTCTTTGAAGTAAGCGAAACTTTAAAAAGCTCTATTTTTTCTTTCTTTCTTCAGATAGTTTCTAACTTTTGATATCGATTTGTTAGGTTCGATGACGAGCTTATAGAAACCTTATTTGGATACAATGCCGCCAAGCGAAATTCTAATGAAGCAAAACACTTATCCCCTAAATTTGGTAGCTCGAGTTCAACTCCATCTGCTCAAATTTCAATTCTCGATCCTCGAAAATCACAGAACACCGCGATCGTACTCAAATCTCTTGCGACATCTCGCAAAGAGATCCTCGATGCTCTCTCGGAAGGCAGAGGATTGAACGCAGACGTTCTTGAGAAACTGACAAAAATCTCACCAACCGTAGAAGAAGCTTCAAAGATCCTCAAATTCACCGGAAACCCAACAAAACTCCCAGATGCTGAATCTTTCCTCTACCATATCCTCAAAGGAATCCCGACGGCATTCACCCGGATCAATGCAATGCTCTTCCGATCAAATTACGACCCAGAAATCTTGCATCTCAAGGAATCGTTGCAAACGCTCGAATTAGGATGCAAAGAGTTGCGAGCTCCCGGGATCTTCTTGAAGCTTCTAGAGGCTATTCTGAGGGCAGGCAACCGAATGAATGCCGGAACTGCTAGAGGTAACGCCAAAGGGTTTAACCTCAGCGCTCTTCGGAAACTTTCCTACGTTAAGAGCATCGACGGGAAGACCAGTCTTCTCTATTTCGTGGTGGAACAAGTAGTCCGAGCGGAGGGTAAACGCCGCTGCACGATCAACAAGAACCCGAGAAGAAATAATCAAGATTCCGATACCATGATAGCAAAAGACGAAAGGGATCGGCAGTATCTAACGCTTGGTTTACCTGTTCTCGGAGGATTAAGTACCGATTTCTGCAACGTGAAGAAATCCGCGATACTAGATTACGATTGTTTGACGAGCACGGGTCCGAACCTGATGAAACGAGCGAGTGAGGTTCGTGAAACGGTGATGCAATCTGGAGGAGGTGGGTTTGTGAAGGAAATGAAGGAGTTCCTAGAAGGATGTGAAGAGGAACTTAAGGTTGTGAGTAATGAACAAACAAGGGTTATGGAACTTGTAAAGAAAACTAGAGATTTCTACCAAATTGGATCTAGCTCCATGGAGAAAGGGGGACACCCACTTCAAATCTTTGGTTTTGTGAAGGATTTTCTTGATATGGTGGATCAAGTTTGTGTAGATCTAACAAGGAAGGTTCAAAAAAAGAATGTGAAAAGCGTCGAACCTTCATCGCCGACCATAAGGACACCACCTAGGTTCCAAAACCTGCAATTGCACTTTCAGCCTGAAAATTCTAGTGATTCAGAGGATGATTTCTGATAAGATCTGTGTAAATTTATACCAATACTTCACATTTATATGGGTTTTACAGAGTTCATTGTTTGGTTTTTTAGTACCATAGCAAACCAGAATGTTGTATTGATTATTCAGTGTGTGTTCATGCAATCAAATAACTCACTCATTTTACAATCTATGACTGCTTTCTAGTTTATGCTCTTGAAAATTCCTAAATAGTCCTTTTAATGGTTTGAAGTTTTTGGCAACATCTTCCCCATTATTTGTGTAGCTAACAAAATTCATGTCCATAAAGCTGCTTTTGGTACATCAGGTTAGGACGGAACAAAACTTATTTACCCACGTTTGGTGTGACATGAGATAGAGCAATTCAATGTCCCATGTTTGGAGTGACATGGGACTTGGACAAAAACTGGGACAAAAAACTAAAATAAAATTAGTTAACACTCGTTTAATGCATAACCTTAATATGATATTTGTTTTAGTGTTTACAAACGCTAGCCGTGGCCGCCGCCACCACCGGTAGCCACCATAGGCCACCTCCACCTCCTCTTCAACTACAACAACCACCTACACCACCATTGTCCCATCACCACATCCGCAACCACCATCCATTGCCATCACCACAACCACCATAAGTTACCGACCACCATCGTTCATCGCCGCCACTGTTGGCCACCTCCTCTACCACGACAAGCGCCTCCACAATCACCACTATCACCACCATTGGCCACCTTCACCACCTCCTCCACCATTGGCCACCTTCACCACCTCCTCCTCTATCACAACAATTGCCTCCACAACCTCCACAACCACACGACCACCACCACCATTGGCCTCCTCCAGTGCCTCCATAACCATCGTCGATCACTAACCTCCATCATTGACTACCACTACCACTGTCCACCACTACCCACTGTTTCCACTACATCATCTGCAACCACCTCCTCCACCATTGTCGATTGTCACCACCACCACCACTATCCACCATCTTCACTACCTCTACCTCCACAACCACTGTCGCCCACCGACCATCACCGTTTATTGCTAAATCCACCACTACCTCCACCACATTAGTTACAATTACCTTCTCTACCATTGTCGACTGCTACCGCTGCTACCATCTATCATCGTCACCACTAGTGCTACTGTCGACCACCACCTCCACCTCTATCATAACCACCACCTTCAGTTATATCAAAATTTTCATTCAAATTTAGTACCATTATACATCTATGTTATGTATTTATGTTTATGAAATTTGTGTAAAAATGTTTATTAATTAAATTATTACTTTATTTATGTTAATTATAACTATTATATGATATATTAAATCATCAAATAACTTTTGAGTGGACTTGTCTAGTGTTGTCATGTCATGTCCAATCTTAGGCGTACCAAACACTAGACAGAGGCTTGTTCTGTCCAATCCTACCCTCTCTGGTCTTGTCTATTTCTGTCCAATCATGTCTACGTACCAAACACTATCTAAGAGAACCTAACTACACCACACCCGAAGTGGATGCTATAGTTCTGAACTTGTATCTTCAACCAGGTTAACCAAATCAACTAATCAAGCATTGTAGCATCTTAGTTCAACGTAGAGTAGATCTATTTACGTTTGACACGAATCACAAAAGAAAGCAATTTTACAGTAGGACTATAATCCAACTTTTATGGTGATGTGTGACGATTCAAAGCAAAGTACTAAACAAAAGAAAAAAAAAACAAACGAAATCGCATGGATAACTCACTGTTCTTCGTGCGGAATCAGATGCTGTATGAACGGATTAAGCTTCAATCTGTCGATTCTAGTGATTCTCGAAAGTTGATTAAAAATTCGTCCAGTAACAACGAAACACAAATGGCGATGTCTGAGAAAAGATCATACCGAGATTGGACGTTTCACTATCATCCCAATACACCCATGACCCACCAATAATTATGAAACTGGACGTGATCGACTCTGATCAAAACTCTCCCTACAAAATAAACTGATAGGATCTTCTAGAATATCTTACAAACTTATGATTTACTTTTATTACTTGATTGTTCGTAAGTTTATGCACTTCAGTTAATTATATGATTATGATTTTAGGCATGAAAGATGCATTATTCTGTTAAGCATTGACATCTCAGAGCTGTGTCAAAAATCCAAATGTACCTGTGGAATGCTGATCTCAGAAGCCAGCAAAAATGTAAAACTGACAATAAGTTGCTGATATCAGAGCATCTTGATGACATCTTGGGTGATGAAAAGAGTGAGTGGATACAATCATCCAATGACCAAGTCCATGCATTAACATTTGTTTTGCAAGCCGAGAGTTTTCAAGAGTGTTCGGTGTAGAACATACTGCGTTTTAAAAACTTGATCAAGTAATGCCAAGTTCGGCTGGACCATAGAGGTACAGCATGCACCGAAGGGGTTAGTTCATTCAAACATTGCGGTCATTGATGAAAGCTCACGCTAGTAGGTGCTCATTTTAGGCGATTCGAGTTCACCCCACATGAAAACTTAACAAAGTATTGGTACTTGGGTAGTGGAGGGCATTGACCCAATGGCAACCCTCTGTACTTGGAAGCATTAGGTAAGATCAACCACCACCTCTGATGTGTGGATTTCTGGGGTCCCATCCCATACCAGATGGTTCAGTATGCAAGTATTCAGATCATCCTCGTAACAAACGGGACCACCTTGTTTTGTAACCATGACCGTTGATTAGCCTAACCACACAATGGTTGAAAAAGTTTTGCCTAAAAATGACCAAGAGCCTAGTCTTCAGTGTTTGTTAAAGTGCTTTCTGCACAAAAGCCCCTCACCCAAGAAAAAACCTGAAAGTTCTACACTAATTGGGGTTCTAATTAATCTAATAGCCCTCAATAAATCAGAAAAAATAAAAAACAGGCAAATAACATCTTAGAAGAATAACAGTAGATGAGTTGGTGGCAGTATATTTTACTACTCTGTTAAACCCACCAACTGATTTCACTATCATGTGGTTTGTGAACATGCAAATTGAGCTGAATGCAATGGAGAATGTAATAATGAAGATGCAACATGTTAGTATGTTCATTAGGCAGGAAAATTGATTTATAAATCTAGAAGCAGGGCTTATGTTCACCCTGAATTAAGGATATGAGGGGACATCTTCCTCATTCATACATCAAATATCTAACCAGTTCTTTTTGATATCCTATCAAAAACACACTTTTAGCATTCAACCTAAAAGTTATGAGTCCCATCCCCTTTTATGCTTCTTTTTGTCTAACTACACCTTTCAAGTCCCCAACATCATCTGAAACCATGCCACATATCTACCTATGATACACATCTCAGACTCAAATTCCATAAATAATAAGAAACAATGCATTTGATTCATGCCATAAAGCACAAACCAGCATTTCACAGAATTTAAGATGCCTTCTGAGGTAAATTGCAACTTACCTGATTAAGTCTGCAATACTAGAATTATCTGATGTGTTTATCATTGGGCAACATATCTTCAGTTTTCTCTTGAAAAGAAAGGTCATAATGCCTGATTGCTGAAAGGAAAAGCCTAGATGGAATGATGATATTACTGAATTCTGCCAAGCCATTTATCCATCTGTCTTCAACATAATTGCAAATAGATGAGTGGTCTTTTGCCTTATAGATATTCAACTAAGTCGCTGAACCTAGTGGTTGCGAGTTTAACATACAGCACTAACATGGTATGTGTTTTTGTTTCTAGTGACTATCCTTTTAGTAACTTCAAAAAGCTCAGAAAACAAATATGTAAGGAATAGAAAGATTCCAAACCCCCATACATCATTTACAAACCCAATAAATGGTACAAACATAAAAAACTGGTACAATCATTTACATTATGTGAGACAACATATAAAAACTGATTTCTATGCTTGTACAAGTTACTGGGTTTGTAGGAGGGGGCTATATATAGGGGGGCTTCATGTGAGGACTCTACATTTTATGAGTTGATTTTTTATCTAACAGCTAAAAAGAACCGAGGACCTCCAATACACTGCAAACAGAAAACACGGACCTTCATCAACCTTAATCTTCACTTTTATATTCACTTCATCCAGATTCACAAACTTTTACATATCTTCAATCACTTTCCCATACATGAATTTATTAAAGTTTCAGTCATGGTCATAGAAATTGGTTGATGCAGGTAGTTGAACATGCTTGAAGAATTTGTTTTCTCATCCCCACCATAACTGTTATTCTCACACAATCCCAAGTTTCTCCCAACTCTACAACAACATGAATACATGAGTGTAGTTGCTAATTAGATTTCTTACATTTCTAGGGACTGACATTGAACTTAGTTTAGCCGGAACTAGACCAATATGCCTCCTGCTATGCTTGCACATGTATATGACCTTTCAATGCAGGCAACCCTTAGTGCTCTTAATCAGCAACTAGAGAATCTATGTACCGAAAAAACACACCCACATGAGTAGCTTGAAGGCTAGAATAAAAGTCTCGGCTAAAAGGGGGCCCCTCTAAGAGACCTGTGGAAAAAAGGTAATCACTACCCAAACTAACTGTGTTAGCCCAAGTATGGATCTTCAATCTACATAAAGAATACTTTGGCATTTTATAATCATATACAACAATGAAAGAATATATTCAAACAATTTAAAGAAAAGAACTTAAGATTCAGAACTCTATATGTATGAATATGCAGTAGAAAGCAATGACAAATACATGTTCTGGGTAATGAGGTTCACCATAGATTCATTTATATATAGTATTGTGAGAAGGGATTGAATCTTAAACCTCACCAACTAATCTAACGAAGGATGATGGATGAATGCAAAAAGATTTATAGAGTGCAACCAAAGTATGTATTCAATTTCTATACCACCACCTTATGTATTCACATACCAACTAGTCCTCTATAACAGCATATTGCTATAGAAATATAGATCAAACTCATAAGAGAACCGGCATAACACTAAAGATATACTGTCTATATTGACAAACCTAGCACTAGTGCCGGTGTCTACGAGTAACTGAACAACCAAAGACAGTGAATGAAAAAGGAGGCCCACCAAACGATCCAAAGATTTTCTAACGCCTGGGGTTCATGCTGCAAGAACGAGCCAGCTTAGAAGATCCATTCCCATGGTCAGGCTGGGCATACAGCTTCCTGCAGCCAGGGCAACGACCATTGTCTTCAAGAATCCTTTTGTGGCAGAAAAGGCAGAGCCTATACCCACATGGACAAGGAAGAAAACTCGAATCCGTCATGTCCAAATCTTCACAACAGATAGGACATGCTGAAGGAGCAAATCCAACACCATAGTGCAACCCTGATTTCATGGGGAAACTGTTTTGTTTTAGCAAATTTGGCAGATTCTGGGGACGGGAAGCATCATCTGGTCTCCAAGCCCGGAAACTAACCGGTGGCCGGCAATCCTCTTGACCAGCCGGAGTTTTCAAAACAGGCTCTGGCTCCGGTGTGGCATGGAAATCCAACTGTTCATGCACAGGGGACTCCAGATTAGGGTCATTATGATTCTTCTTGATGTCATCAGCGGCCAAAGCATCAGCTACAGCCTCCCAGTCATCCAAACATTCATCATCATCATCGTCCGTCATGCTACCGGAACAACAACCACCGCTGCTACTGCTACTACTACCACTACCACTGCTGCTCCGGCCACTACTACCAGTAAAATTAGTAACTGACCTGCTACTGGTATGGCTGGTAGGACTGTTGGAGGCGGATTCGGAATCACTGTAATGATGATTCATCAAACCCTCGGTCTCTTCTCCACCGCCAAGATTAACTTCCAATTTCACCATCGGAGGCTCTCTCTCGCTTGCTGCATGCTGCGTCTCTTTAGCGCGGATTTTCGAACCACCAGTACCGTTTGTTTCTTCCTTGAATCCCCTGTTCTTCACTGCAGATCAACCAACTGATTGATGAGAAAACACACATAAAACCCTAGCCTTCAACTAAACACGAAATTGAGCCTTCGAACATACAGATAGCATACAACAGATTCAAATCCAACATGTATAAGAGAAAATCACCTTGTGAAAGCCACTGCTCTCGACGAACATCAAGCTTGCACTGCTTCAATTTAGCAGTCCTATTCACCTTCAAACCAAAACAAAACCGGAAAAATTTAGGTCAAAATTGAACAAGATAAGAGACTGTTTCTCCAAGAAGCTTACAATTTCTTCCGTAAAGAATCATGAACCAACCTGAAAAAGGAAAAAAGAAGAAGAAATACATAGACATAGACATACCCTCTTTTTCTTGCCAAAGTCCTTGGAGTTGGAAGCGGCAGTGGGGATGGAAGCGTTGGCGATGGAATCGTACACCATGGTTGAGGAATTGTTGAAGGAAATGGAGAAAAATATCTGGAAGATTGAAGATTTGGGGGGGGGAATTGGAGAGAAGAGAAAGCGATGGATGGATGTAAGAAGAGGAGATTGATTTTGTGACGATAGATAACGGCTCTGCTTCGTTCGCCCTCTTTTTAGCAACACGCAGACTCTCTCTCTACCACCAAGCTTCTGTTTGAGATGTGTGGAATTACGGATGTGCCCTCGTTTCGACACTTAATTTCTGGGGATGCCACTGGTGTAGGTTGTTGACAATTGGGCGATTTAGGAAGGAAGAAAGTTTAGGGGGGTCTGATTTATGAGAAATCAAATAAATGCAACCATCGTTATTATTGACTTCGTTTCTAGCGTTTAATGCTTATTATTAAACGTTATTGTATGGTACCACTATTCTTGTGGTGGTGTAAAAGAGAATTGATCTGGTGCATCGTGATGCATTCTATCTCGATGCATTTCATACCAATGTTCATCCATTTCTCATCTAACGACTGATAATTACTTCTCATCATATTTGACACTTCTCATCGGAACCCAACCTGAACAATATTTGGTTAGAGGTGTTAAGTAGTAATCAATGAAAATGATAATAAAAGAAATTGTTTGGTTTTCTTTAATATGATAAGGTTTAGTCCCTCAGAAGCTAGAAATCTTATTTCTCGGACTGAAGCAAAGTGACGTTAAGTTCTTCTTAGCACCAAATAAATGTGCACAACGCTTTTCTAGGGTGGGTCAAACCTTCCAAGCCCGTTTTTAACCTGTAAAGAAAAAAAAAACATTTTTAGGTTTGGATTGGACTTCCGTTGAAAAGGGGTTCAATTGGTTTTTTCAGATCAAGCTTATTGGTTCTTTTCAAACTTAACGGGGTTTTTAAGGTTTCTTCAGGTCAAGCTTTTTCGGGTATTTCTAGTTTTTTTTTTCCTGGGTGGACATCTCCACCACCAAATAATCAAAGGTTGTTGTAATAGAGTTTAACTGTATAAGCAAATATGAAATTATGGAACGAAGTTGACGCTAATTAAAACATATTTATCTTATTGTAATTTATATTGTAATATTTATTCTAAATATCCATTTAATTCAATGAGTAAACTACATTGATGCAGTTTATGTTATTTTTATTTACTGCAATATTTTTCTTTTCTCCTTAATTTGTATAATATATATTCGGTTCTTCTCATGTTTGTACTCATTTTAACTAGGGTAAAATATGATTTAACCCCTAAAGTTTACACTTAAAAATGGTTTAACCCCTAAATTTTTTTAGTGAATGTTTTAATCCCTAAACTTGTTATAATGAATGTTTTAATCCCTAAACTTGTTATAATTAATTGTTTTAGCCACTTGACCTGCTATAGAAGGTTACCACACTTTTAAAACTCATTTTAATCCCTAAACTTATTGATAAAATATAATTTAACTCTTAAACTTTTTACTTAAAATGGTTTAACCCCTAAACTTTTTTAATGAATGTTATAATCCTTAAATTTTTTATAGTATTTGATTAAATAGCTAAATTTGTTGAACCTAATTATTTTTTCCCTAACATAATTTAATACAACATTTTATCGGCTAAACCCGTACCATCTATTCACGATTTGAAAAACCATGCATCCATTCGTCTCTAGTCCAGTATAGTTTGCAACTCGGTCAGATTGATCTTTTNAAACTCGCCGGTACATTTCATTTGATTTCATTTCTGTCATTTATGTGCTTGATTTGTTCCGCATTTGATGTTCGCCATGAAATCTACGCATTAAATTTTTGATAAAATTGCATCACGATGAACACATANAAACATCTTATGATTATTTTTTTGTTAAATTTTTGATTAATTTGATTCATTAGTCTATTGTTGCTTCATACCCTAAATTTTATTGGTTACATCCGATGAAGGGGTATGAAAATCAAGAAATGCAAGTTAGAGATATTTAAGATCATGTGTTTTGGAAGTACTTCAAA
>LUCG01028807.1:0-13729 GCA_001633085.1 Carthamus tinctorius | reverse complement strand
CAAATCCCTCTTCGAAATCCATTCCATTCCAATCCATTCCCGCAAGACGAACGCACCCTAAGACTTTATGAAGCCTACAACACTTGGGAATATCAACCACAAGGCTCTACAAACATACACAACAATTATGGCCACATTTTGACAAAGTATTAATACAGGGACTATTTATGTCATATAGTCAAAAATGAATGTGATGATTGTGTGGGTAAAGTTTTCAACTTCCCTTCCCCATGCAGAAGAAGAAGCTCCCGTTTTCCCCCACTGCCATTGCTGCTAAACACAAAGGAGATCAACGAGCAACTTTGATTCTTAATCCTCTTTCATTCAAATGACACCTGATCTACGAATGCACAAATCTACTACGAGAATTATCCAAGTTAGGGTTTCCAATTGTCAGATGTAAGGTATATATATATCAAGCTACCTTCAAAAACCTAGGTTTTTTTTCTTCCCAAAATTTGTTCTTTTTGTTACCAGGAAATGGAAGAATTTGCATTATAGGATGATAATTTAAGATTTTAACTCAATATGTTGTAGATGTTTCATGAGGAAGGTGATTAATTAACGATGGAGCATGATGAAGGTGATCTACGATGTGAAATTTGTCTTCTGGAACGAAGGGATTTTGAAGTCTGTTGATATTTGATTCTTTTTGTTCAGATGGTATGTATATGTTTTTGCAATTGGTTTTCTATCGTATTAATTGATGGTTTCTTAGGGGTTACTGCAAACTCACTTTGTTATGGTGAAGGAATCTGATTTAAGATAGAGCGATGAGGACGTTAGACGGGAGCTTGATGGAGGAGTTTGAAGTAATTGAACTTTGACTTTGATCTTCACATGGTATGTATGCTTTCTTTTGAACCTATTGATGACAAATATTTATGGTATGTCTGAAGAGTGCCAATGCCCAAGTAGCTGAAGGTAAGGCCTCAATCACTATGGTATTAGACCATTACTCAACACACTGTATGTTCCATTCTTTTGCTAATATGAGATTCTATTAGGACAATCTTGAATTATGATTTAGGATTGACATACACATCAGGATAATTGATAATTCCTACAGATAATAGCACGCAATAATGAGCCGGATTCGAGAAGTACTTTGTACTTGTAAAAAATGGTGCTATTACTTGCATGTCATGATCAAAACCTTCATATATATATATATATACACACACACACACACACCATATTCCTGCATTTTTCTGTGAGAGATACACATTTATTTTCTTTTCCGAGCACTCTTCGGGCATCTTATGATCTTTGAATTAATATGCAGGGTGCTCCGACAAATATCATTGTAGGTTCCCGTGTATGGGTTGAAGACCCGTCAGTTGCTTGGATAGATGGAGAAGTGTCAGCGATAAGGGGAGTGGAAGCTGAGATCCGAACTACAAATGGAAAGAAAGTAAGTTGATACTGTATTATGTCAAATAAGAACCGGCTATCCCTTCTTATCTAAATCCATAGTTTTTGGGGGTAAAAGGATGGATATTATAGTTTTATTGTGGATGGTATGACCAAACAAGCTAAGCTAGCTTTAAATATAAGGCGCACACACGATCTCATGATTCTAGAGAAACTAACGTAAGAATCAGCCCTTTTGTTACTATTTTCTTGCATCCAAAACAATCGCTCAAGTAATTGCAATGAATTTGCAGTTCTTCTTGAAACCTTGAACGGTAAAAGTTGTTATTTAGCCTTTTAACTATCTAGGCTCAAATAGCTACTATTTCTAGCATTTCTCTCAATGACTCAATGTGTGAACATGGAAGTCAAAAATCAAAACCTCCTTATCAGCTTTCCCTTCACATTAGTTTCACTTTACTATTCCCATCTTTCACCATTGAAGGTTGTTGCAAATTTATCAAAAATATACTCCAAAGATGTTGAAGCTCCTCTTGGTGGTGTTGATGACATGACCAAGCTTTCTTATTTGCATGAGCCTGGAGTGTTGCAAAATTTAGCTACCAGATATCAGCTCAATGAGATATATGTAAGAAGATATACAACTTCTATTCACTCATCTTTTTTGTTTTTGTTCAATCTGGTGAGAGAAAACCATGAACTACTGCAGCTATGGGCGGCTCTGTCATAATATTATATCGTATTCTGACATATGACAGACATATACCGGCAATATCCTAATTGCTGTTAACCCATTTAAAAAGTTGGACCACTTGTATGATGTTAGCATGATGGAACGGTACAAAGGAGCAGCACTTGGGGATCTAGATCCTCATGTTTTTGCAATTGCAGACTCTGCTTTTAGGTAATTTTCTGTTCTTTTTGTATTGTACATGCTTCTTGTGCAGATGATTAGGTGAACATTTTTACTGCCGATGTATCAGGGCAATGGTTAATGAAGGTAAAAGCAACTCAATCTTGGTCAGCGGTGAAAGTGGGGCTGGTAAAACTGAGACTACTAAAATGCTTATGCGCTATCTTGCCTATTTGGGTGGTCGTAAGGGCAGCGAAGGACGGACAGTCGAACAACAAATTCTGGAAGTAAGATGTCAAGTAACTTGATACCTTTAAATAGTCTGCTAAAACTTTGTAAGTTTAGAAAATATTCTTTGGAGGTTAGTTTTGTGGCCATTTCACCTAATCAATTGTTTGCTTTCGATTAGGCATCCCTTACAATTTACACTTCAACATTTATTTGAAATGTGACAAGTTACGTGTAAATTTTTGGGCCTATAGATATGGCGAGGAAAACGTTATTGAACTACTCTAAACTAACAACCCAACTTTCATTGTTAATCTATTGATTCAGAATTCCTTTCTGACACTCATCGTTGCTACAACAAGTCATATGCAAAACAACCTTTTGGTTGATAGTTCATTGTCAATCCAATATGCACAAGTTTAATGCAAAAGTGCATGGGATGGAGGGGCTGGGAGTAGAGAGTAGTTACTTCTATGACATACTGTAAAATCTTTGTAAGATATGAACTAACATAGGAACTGGGATCTTTCCTTACAACCAAATGCTATTGAATGTCTAATGTCTGCAGACCTCAGGTCAGATTCATAATGGCCTATTGTGATTTACCAGTAGTTAGGTATAGTGTACCAATTCACAACACATATACATGAAATAACTCAAATCTGGCTAGGTATGAGATATGGTAATAGACTTTCTGATACAATAAAAGATGCTTCTTGATCTCCGGTGTTCGTATATTTGTAGCTTGAGGTTATGTGTTGTCGCTAAGTACTGATACACAACCAGGTAAGTCTTTCAACCTTAAGATCACAATTACAAGCGACTAAATACTATTAAATTGGAGCTTCACCTGTTTTTTTGGAGTGTACTTCTTTCCACTTGCTTCTAGAATCTCTTAGTGTAATGTTGCTGCTCTCCTTTCAAATATCCATCTAGCATGAAAAGAAATCTCTTTTCTTGTGTCAGGTTGTTCCCTGGTTTGTAGAAAGATACACTTATAATCCCAATAAATATAGAAATGCAAAAGGATAGCTGGATAAGGAACCCATCTATTAAGGAATTGAAAAGAGGTCACTTAAGAAATGGAGTGACTTGGAAAAGAAACATGTTAACATTGATTGAAAAGATAACGTGAATTTTGGATGAACGACTCCTCAGCCACATTGCATGGGGATACCCTGAGCCGCACGAAAGGTTTCTAAGATTAAGCCCAAAAGTAACCACACCAGTCATTCGGGAAGGTGATATTGAATGGAGTTCATGTAGTATAATCAAGCTTACCATTATTTCCAGTACTGAAGAAATAGAAGGTGCATTAACTTGTGACCGTATTACATAAAAAGTTGTGGTAAGTTTGATAGTTGCCATAGACTCACCTTGTTGAACAGTTCTAGCATCGAACTCCTCCCATAAACACCACAAGACTGAAAAGTCCCAATATTTATTATAAAATTTTAAAAACCCAAGTTTCTATATAGCTTTATGTTCTGCAGGATTGAAATAGCTCCTTTTTCTCAAGTGAACATAAAGAGGTATTAGCTGTAATTGATGTCTGAATACTTTATTGAGTACTTCGATGTGCTAGAATTAATTATTCGTGGATGTGAACGTAGGATGAAAAGGTGTTAGTAAAAGTATGGGTTTCTTAGAAGTTGTTGAAATATGTATGTTCTTTGCTTATAATGGATCCAATTCTCTTAATCAAATGTCATAAATGCAGTCAAATCCAGTTCTGGAAGCCTTTGGCAATGCAAAAACTGTCAGAAATAACAACTCCAGGTACAACATTGTTAAAGTTCTTGCACGAGTTAATAAAAAATTAAGAATCTTTTACTTCCTTTGTTGCAAATATCTTATATTTTGTAACCCATCCTGCTGCAGCCGTTTTGGTAAATTTGTTGAGATCCAGTTTGATAAACTTGGACGAATATCTGGAGCAGCCGTCCGAACATACCTTCTTGAAAGATCTCGTGTTTGCCAAATTTCAGACCCCGAACGCAACTATCATTGTTTCTATCTTCTCTGTGCAGCCCCTCCAGAGGTTGTTTTACATGCATTACACATTTCATGACCAATACTCCGGCTACTTATAAAATCTTAATTATTTTCTGAAATATTCAGGACATTAAGAAATATAAATTGGGAGATCCTAAATCATTTCGCTATCTCAATCAATCAAAGTGCTATCAGCTAGATGGTGTAAGCGACGCCCATGATTATCTTGCCACCAAGAGAGCCATGAATGTTGTTGGAATGAATGAAAAGGAACAGGTTATTGTATCTTCATAATAATTTGCTATATTAATAATGAATGTGTAAGAGAACTGCAATAACATGCTCACCTATTTCAGGATGCAATTTTCAGAGTTCTGGCTTCAATTCTCCATCTTGGTAATATTGAATTTACCAAAGGGAAAGATGTTGATTCGTCAGTGCTGAAAGACGACAAATCCAAATTCCATCTTCAGATGACAGCAGATTTACTAATGTGTGTTTAGAGCTTGACATCTTCATTGCCTTTCATTTTCTTATTTATCCTGGCTATCTGTGTGTACACCTCTGAATTGTTGTTTATGGTTCTTAGGTGTGATCTTCAGGCATTGGAAGATGCATTGCTGAAACGTATGATGGTTACCCCTGAAGAAGTTATCAAGAGAAGTCTTGATGCTGTGGGTGCATCTGTTAGCAGGGATGGTTTGGCTAAGACCTTATATACCCGCTTATTTGATTGGTAATTTGAGGCTTTCCTGGGTATAAGATTTACTTTACCTTTGCATTATACATTTAAACTATTATTTGGATACTCATCATGTATATTGCTAAAAGCAGCCTAAGTAAGTCATCTTGTATTTAGGATCAAGAATTATGCATATGGAAGAGCACTTTAGTGTGGAATGGAGGGTTACAACAAAGCTATGGCAAAACTTTATGTTCCTTAAATGAAATGACAAAATTTTTCCTATGCAAATACTAGACACAAGCAACCAGGTATTGGTGACATTAGTTCTCCCAAAACCATTCATTAGGCTTATATAAATTAAGGCAGGTTGAACAAAGCCGGTGTTTGTTGTCATGAATGTTGGCTATTTGTGCAATTCCTGATCCTAAATACAAGATGGCACTTAATGACTCGAAATAGATACTACAGTGGTCCTAAAGGTGTATGATTATTAATTTCTGCAGGCTAGTGGAAAAAATTAATGTCTCTATTGGGCAAGATCCTAATTCAACATATCTGATTGGGGTTCTTGACATCTATGGTTTTGAGAGCTTTAAAGCCAATAGGTAAATCTTATGTGCTGAAACAGTCATCAATGTAATTACCGGTGTGGTGACAGGATTGTGATTATTCATTTGTAGATATTTTTGGGTTGTGCAGTTTTGAACAATTTTGTATTAATTACACTAATGAGAAGCTGCAACAACATTTCAACCATGTACGATTTTGGTGCTTCTGACATAATCATTGGTAATTCTTCTGCACACATGATTGAGTTTTATGATTGTTTTCTTTTGTGCTTCCATACAGCATGTGTTCAAGATGGAGCAAGAGGAATATAGCAAAGAAGAAATTGACTGGAGCTACATAGAGTTTATAGATAACAAGGACGTTCTAGATCTCATTGAAAAGGTCTTCCATATAAATTTGAAACTCGAAGTCCTGGATCCATTTTTTAATTATTTTAATGTGGCTGAATCTCTTGCATGGAAATCTAACTGTTGAGCTAGTCTTTAAAAGAAAGTGTCCATTTGCTTGAAATCTCATTTTTTGTTGTTGTGATTTCTTATAGAGAGCTATCATGGTCTTACATTTAGTCTCCTAGGCAAAGTTAACTTTCTTTGGAGTAGTAAAATCATCGCTAATTTTGTGATGTGTCGATTTAACAATTTTATGCTTTCATGAAAACCTATTAAATTCTAAATATAATCATGACTGTCACCTTTTTTTATCATTGAAGGCGAGACATGGGTCCAACAAAGCGGATCATGCTCTTTAATCCCGTCCCCTTGCTTTAAGACATGTGACTAAGAGATGGAAAACATCCTTAATTAATTTAGATTTCTTCACAATGCTATTGGGAAATTTTGTCTCTATAGGATATTGGCAGTAGTTATGCTTTTGGTTTTTTCTTTGGGAGGTGGGAGGAGGAGATTTACTGCACATTTATGTAACAAAAAGCACTTGATTTTCAAGAAATAACTTCATATGTTATAGAAGTTTGAACAAGTCAGGTGTATCATAGTGCCTGTACCATATCGACTTTCTCAATTGTATATTCACGTTAACTCAAAAATAACCTAAAGAGGTTGTGCACTTCTGGACTTATTTTGAACTGTAGTCTTCTTTCTTGTCCCACATGCTCCAAAAGTTTCTAGATGGTTAGGACTTGGGACATCCCCTGCAAAAGTCCTGGACCACCTGCTTAGCATGCAGCTAAATGCAATTGTGCAAGTATGTATTCTCTGAGGCTTCTATCCTTTTCTCATCTGCACTATGTCACTTGACTCACTTCAGTTGCTCATTTATTCTCTGGTAGGAAATAAAACTATCTATAGCGGTGAAAACAAAAGTTCCTTGAAATTAGACTTGGTTTGTATTTTGTCAACATCTCAGGTTCATTCTCCGTAAGGGATAGCACCTACGCAATAACTGCTATATGCAGATCTTGTTAGCTCATGGTAAAACCTACATTCCAATATCATGATTGCTGCATTATATTCATGTTTGAATTGTGATTGCAGAAACCTGGTGGGATAATTGCTCTACTTGATGAAGCCTGGTATGTACTGTTTTGCATCTTACATATGTACTTTACATTACTTTTTATCTGCATATGGCATCTCTCTGTTTGCCATGCTGAATTAGCTGCTTGTTAGATCGTGACGTACTTATTTTATTTCCAGTATGTTTCCCAAGTCGACTCACGAAACATTCTCACAGAAGCTTTATCAGACATTTAAATCTCACCAACGATTTTTCAAACCAAAACTGTCTCGTACTGGTTTCACCATTGCGCATTATGCAGGAGAGGTAATTTTGAATATATGGTATCTTCTACATTTGAAAGCCTCTTAAGTCTGCCTAAACTACATGTGCTTTCTGTTTATTTTCAGGTTCAATATCAATCTGAGCAATTCCTAGACAAAAACAAAGATTATGTTGTTCCAGAACATCAAGATTTGTTGACCGCTTCCAGGTGCTTTTTTATATCAGGTCTTTTCCCTCCACTTGAGGAGGCACCCAAATCTTCAAGCAAATCTTCTAAGTTCTCATCAATTGGTTCTTGCTTCAAGGTAATTTTTTTCTTAAATACGGTCATAACTTCACAAAAGGGAATCTGTCGGCATAATGATAGTTATAACTTCTGGCATATATATATATATATATATATATATTTGAAAGGCTATCCTAGGCTTTGCCCCGACTAATCCCGGCAAGGTTCACCGACAGCTAAAGCATGTTGCCCTGAGTTAATCCCCAGTGGCCACACTCTGGAAGCGATTGGATTCGAACCTGGGGTAGAAGGGTTAACTAGCCACTTCCCCCACAAGCATTAACCAGTACGCCACAGCCTTGTGGTTAACTTCTGGCATATATTGTTTGCCTATTGGAGAAGAAAAGAATATAGGGTAGTAACTAGTAAGAACGGTTATGTAGGTAACATATCTATAATGTGAGAAGTTCATATGACCTTTTTCTTAAATACATGCAGCTACAACTTCAGCAATTAATGGAGACTCTGAATTCCACAGAACCTCACTATATTAGATGTGTGAAGCCAAATAATCTTCTTAAACCTGGCTTCTTTGAGAATGTCAACATAATGCAACAATTACGTTGTGGGGTGAGCAACGACCATATTTGAAGTATAGATATAATATCTTTTTAGTATGTTTTTAAAACTCGATAAATTTTGTTTACTCTTCTCCAAGGGGGTTCTAGAAGCAATTCGCATCAGCTGTGCTGGATATCCTACTCGCAAGATTTTCTCTGATTTTCTTAGCCGATTTACTATTCTTGCTCCCGAAGTTTCTAGAGAGAAGTAAGTAGATGACCACTTGATACCTCGTTAAAGAACGATAGATGATGTCATGTATTTATTTTAAACTGAATTGTTGCTTATATCGTCATAGTCCGAAGGATGCATGCAAAATCATCCTGGAAAAAGCGGGGCTTCAGGGATGTCAGGTACTCGAAGTTGTATTTGCCTCTGAGGGGAGCCTAACTTTCGAACTTCAAGTTCATACTTGTAATGATTTAATCATTATATATGTTCTTCACATTTGCTTCAGTTGGTTGTTCTTTGAGACTGATGTGTGCTCATGCTTAGTTATGTTTATGAAGATCAGGATATCGCCCTTCGCCATATCCTCTTTCCATCTGGCTCTTTTTTTTGTTCCAGTTTATGAAAACTTCAACGAGGAAGGGGCAAAATGCCGATTATCAATGTTTGTATGTTTGATTCTGTTCATTTGACTAGGTAAAACAGTATAAGACAAACTTAATAGATGGGTGCCAGTGCATTATGCCTCAAAAATCCACACACTATGCTTGTTTGTCACCATATAGTTTGCAATCTGAACTTTGTCCTCATTAACACCTTATGTCTTGAGCTTTCTGCAAAGGTTTATGTCCATCTTTTTATGCTTCTTTTCTTGGACCTACTTACAACTTTCTTGAGTTCTCTTGGCTTATAGAACTATTTAGCAACAAGTGGACAACTGATTATGTAAACACCGAACATCAATTTACGATTAGCACAATGGCTCATTGAGAAGCTGAACTATGGGAAATTAGATACAATACCCATCAGGACATCAATTTTATGCCTAATGTTACTTAGCATCTCTCTTTCCTAACTTCTGGTGATGGATTCTTCCTTTCACTTTCACCCATGGTCTTCTTAAAAGTAAATTGAACTAGCTACTGCTTGAATCAAAGAATCTTTAGATGATCACGAAGTTCTTCTAACCACCCATAAGCAATTGTTATCTTGCGGATGCAGCCATGCAGGTTAACAAATAAGGATAATGGTTAATCAATTATCAACATCTAAATGGACCATAAACTGAACATCCATATCTTATCACATTGATCTGGGTTCTTCATTTTAGACAGATCAAATGAAAATAGGATGGTTTATTAAACGAAAGTAAGACCAGCGTGTTTTTCATTATTGAATCTTTTCTATATATATTTTCTCTGCATAGATATAATAATCTGTTATTCTGCTTGTTAGCTTTCCATTTTGATGCTTTAACTTTAAGGTTTCAGTCAACTGTTCACATGTCTATTCACTAAATAAACGTGTGAATATATTGGCAGATAGGAAAAACCAAAGTTTTCCTTAGAGCTGGTCAGATGGCTGAATTAGATGCACGAAAAGCGCAAAAGCTTGGCTTTGAAGCCCAGGTTATTCAAAGAAAGATAAGAACTTACATTGCTAGGAAGTATTTTCTTGCTTTGAGGAAGGCTGCTATTGTCTGGCAATCTTTTTGCAGAGGTTGCCTTTCCAGAAGACTTTGTCTCATGAAATGTTTGCTTTGTTACACACATTCTCAAATGTTAAATTTTATTTCTAATCTATGTACTTTATGCACCTTCTAAAAGCATATTTTCTTTTTCCAAAAAAATGGCATCATTTATAATTATTTTCCACCTCTCTCTCTCTCTCTTAATACTACTTAACGAAAGATGTTTGCTTTAATTTTTCTGTGTACATCCTTTGCATTTATGTTGTATATAGTTTAACACCAACCACTGACTCTCTTCGTGGTGTCATTTTCACTAGGAAAGCTTGCTTCTAAATTGTACCAACACAAGAAAAAGAATGCTGCTTCACTTAGAATACAGACTAACTATAGGCGATACTTGTCGAGGAAGACCTATAGCAAACTCAAGCTGTCAGTTGTCGTCTTCCAGGCACGCCTGCGTTCAATGGTTGCTGGTAAAAAACTCAGAAACAGAAAACAAGCCAAGGCAGCTGTTTTTTTACAAGTCAGAGCCTGGTCTTCACGTATTGCTCATAAATCTAAACCCTTACACTCAATTCTAATACAAGTTCATGATTGTAGGCCCACTGGCGTGGTCATAAAGATCGTTCATACTATAGGAAACTGATAAGGGCAGCAGTTGTTACACAATGTAGATGGAAGGGGAGAAATGCTAGGAAAGAGCTTCAGAGACTAAAGATGGTTTGTTTTGTGTCTCTTATGCATTATAAATAATAGCTTAGTTTTACTAATTGCAATTACTAATAGGAAGCTAATTGGACTTTTTTTGTTAAACTGGAACCCTGCTGCATGAGTGAGAGAAGCAAAAAGAAAGACAAAAAAGAAACATAAAATTGTTGGGCATGAATTTGTGATATTAAGAAAGTTTCTCCTGCAACTCAAGTTTTGTTTATCTGCTTAAATGTTGATATGGATGGACAGTCCATTTTGCCACCCTAATTCACATAGACTCTTTTCACTCCCACACACAAGGCCGCGGAAAGACAAGGCATACAAACCGATAATCCCTTGACGGGACTGCAAACAAATTGCTTCTTGCAGAGCAAAATTTTACAATGTTCATTTGGGTAGGAATAGATGTAATCACAGTTTCATAATTCTGGGTTTTTGTGAGACTTAACTAATCTCATTCTTTTTCTTGCACCATTTTAGTCAATTGCTATTTCTTTTTCTTTAATTCCATGTTGAATTGTGAATAGAGATGAGATCCCATGCTTTGCTGAGTGAATGCTAACTACACCTAAAGAATGGAACATATATAGATTTTTCTTTAGTGTAGAGATTTGGTCAGCACTATCTTAGATGCCTTCAGTTATCTTACGGATGATGCTCAGGTGATGTAGGTTTTCTACATGTGATGCTTTTTAAACTGTGGATCCTCTATTCTTTAGTCCCACCTCTTTCTCCAAAGGATTTGATTAATCCATATTCATGTTATTGATCTTCTTTTTTCAATTCTCAACATATACAGGCTGCAAAGGAAGCAACTGCACTCCAACAAGCGAAGGATAATTTGGAAAAGCAAGTGGAAGAGCTGACGTGGCATTTAGAGTCAGAAAAGCGCTTGAAGGTAATATTAGTCTACTATAAAGATAATGTATCTTTCTTTCTACTGGATACTTTGTTCTTTTTAACTATGGCTGTAAATCTGTAGGTTATGTTCCTTACAAGAAATAAGAAATTATAACATTGTATCCAAGAAGGGGGATGAAAATGGGTGAAAAAGCTTGTGGGGGCTTGGTAGTGGTTTTCCTTGGACTTTAATTCTAAATAGAAATTAGAGTGATTATCGAGCCATGTTCTCAAGATCACAAGTGTTTTTGTTTAATCGAATACAAAATCATCTCACTATTATTTTATTTTGGAAAGAAAAATTGAGGTATGTCTGGTAGAGAAATTTTATATGCAAACAACTACAAGTTGTATGTTAGGAACGTTAGCAATTTAAAGCAAGAGACAACTGAGATATCACTAGGCCCTTAATTTTAAAGTTTGTTTACAAGGTAGAGGCCTCTCATTAAGCTAATCACAAAGAGAAATATTCAGCTCATAGAACTTATTCACATAAGCAAGATTTCCATGTTGTCACACTAAATCTGAGCTCTAGGAACTGAATATAAGTGAAAAAGGCTCAATTTTGATGAAGATAAATTGGGACTCAGGTTAAAGCCTCTTAAAACAGAAGCAGTAAATGATGTCTCCAATGGTTGAGAATTCAATATTGAAGAATAATGTTAGGCAGTACAGAATCTCAACTTGAGAGTTATTAACTCTCAAGTGCATGCAGTTCCTGTTCTCCCCTAGTAACTTGGTTTTTACAACAAAGCTTGCATCATATCTTCATCATCACAAATCCACCTGCACTTGTGGTTGTGCTTGAGTGATATGATCTCTTCTTCATCATGCATCAGCATGAGCTCGTGTTTGTTGCTTTAAAACTTAAAAAGATTCTTAGTGTTTGTAAAAATCTGCAATTTTTTGCACCTGAATCAGTTACTTACTTTTTCATCAGAGTTCATGGATGAAGCCATAATATCTGAAATTGGTTTGTGGCCCACTTCCTCACTGCATCTCAGATCCTTGAGCACTAGATGCCAACCTCATCAAAGTTCATGTGAATTTATCACACATAATAGGGACATGGGTGGGTCTACATAGAGGAGAGACCCTTCACTTATTGTTACATATTATTAGTATTGGAGTTACTAAGATTAATCACAAGCCTCAACCCTTTTTTGTCATATGGTTTAAACCATGAGATCATGTGTCCAAATCCCAGGGACTGCATTCATCTTCTTGTTCTAGTATTATGCATATATTGTAACGACCCACATTTCAATAAATCCTTCAATTCTTAATAAGGATAAAAATTCGACCAAAACGGTCACCATGATGTCAAGTGGGTAAATCCGACAAATATGTTAACGTAAACATAAAGTGCAACTAACAACTGAGAGTTCTAATAAAAGTATAACAGCTAAACTAGTAACTCGGCTCTCTATTCGCCAATCGGAATTGCACCTCAAATATTCTATTTTCCCTTTTGAAGACCCGACTATAAAACCCTTTCCTGAAAATGGTTTTAAAACATTTGAAAAAGCAAGGGTTAAGACCGTAAGGTCTAGTGAATTCCCTACATTTCAATGAAATCATCAAGCAAATCAAATCCACCCGTACGGGCCCAATAACACACCAAAACAACAAGGACCGAGAGGGAGCATAGAGGCCGGCCTAAACATGTCGGGGCCCAAGCAGACTCCCCATATGGCAATTACCCACGTGTATGAAACGGATTCAAGACACACCCAAAAGATCATGTAGGGACCAAGTCCATGCATCCCATATGATTAACTAAGGGACCAAGTCCATGCATCCCGAAANACCTATGTACAACCAACTCCCGTCCATCATATAATCAATCACATTAATCATGTATCGCATTTCATATCGATAAAGTGAAATGAAAGCATTTGAGGCATTTATAAATAAAATAAGCATGCATGCGTTCAGTTCGAGTTCAAACATCAAGCGAAAGCATTAAACGATCTCCAGTGCATTAAAAACATTTATANTTTTCATCCAATTTGCGCAGTTTCCTTATTACCTAGATAAATCATTCATAACCACTAAATCAATTAAAGAACTCTAAACAAAATATTCAAACAACCCTTTAACTTTTCCAGCCCACTAAGAATTATCCAAAACGGATTTAAAACCAATTTTATACAAAATTTTGAAAACTTATTAATAAATTCCGTC
>LUCG01028776.1:0-11324 GCA_001633085.1 Carthamus tinctorius | reverse complement strand
AACCGGTTATTTTAAAACCGGTTTCGGTTATTTTTTTTCGGTTATTCGGTTTTTTTGTGCACCGACACTTAACAAATACATGGATGATTGTTAGAGAAAGGGACCAAATCCAACAAAAGATGTCAAGCTTAAGGTTTATAATGTAGTAAATAAATACAAAGGGCTAAAACCATAACAAATCATAAATCTCAAGGACGAAATCCATAATTTATTCCATTATTATAACTATAATTGGATAATGATTAGCTGTTGGTGTAGGAATTGCCAGCTCCTCTCGGAAGGCATCGTCTAACTTCCACAGCCCAAACAAACCGCCTCCATCGGATTTCCCGATGCCTACGCTTTACGCGTCCTCTATCAACCGTCAGATCATCCTTCCACACTTCAATCCCATCCGTCCATTTCCCTCGTCTCTCCCTATAAATAACAACAACAACACAAACCGACAACCAATAGTATAACAAAACAATCTCTTCTCCGTGAATCACTGATAGGAATAGAGATTGAAATCGTGAACGGGATTTCTGTATAAGGATCTGGATGAACAATTTCAGCTAGATCGATGGTGATGCGATGCGATTAGGAATGGAGATCCAAATCGCGATTGGGATGAACAATTTCATCTTGTTGAGCGCGATATAAGCCTATAAGGTACGTAGGGAGATATCAAATACATATAAACTTATAAATCGTATAAATCTAATCTTAACCATTGATTTTGTTTATATTTTGTTTATCTCCTAATTTTTAGGTGGTTTTCAAAGAGAAAACTTATGAACTGAATTAATCCACATCATTGATCATTTACATGAGATTGGTTTGTATAGTTTGTACAAACTATCTGGTTTATAACTGATAGGACCCTTAAGGTACGTATTTTATTTATGTTTGTTTCTAACTAGATTTTTTTTTGTGTGTACAGAGCTTTCTGATATGGTCTGCTGATCGTAGTATATTGGACGGTTTTGTCGAAGCTGTTGGATTCGATGAATTTTGTTGAAGGTCGGGATTTTGACGAGGTTTGTAAGTAGATGTGAAGTGACGGTATTGATCCGGTTTTGTTTTTCTCTGTTAATTGGCCTTTGCCATGTTGGGTGCGCTCGCATGGCAGGTCTCGCTAATTCTTAATAAAAATGTGTAAGCTTTCTTGTTGTTGGGAGGGAGTTCGCACGGGGTTTGCCCGGGTTCTCCCTCCTTCTGGTGTTATCGTGTGTGCGTGCGTGTGTGTTTTTTGTTTGCGTTTGTTCGTATCTCTTGCGTTGCTCTATTCAAAGTATCCTACGTCCTATAATAACCGAATCGGCAATCGTCCGGTCAGGGCCGGTCCTGAGATTGTTGATGCCCATGGTGAAGGCCGAAAATATGCCCTTTTATCATACGTTCTGTATGATCGATTTGACGATTTCCTTCAGTCTTTTGGATTTTCGCGGTAGCTTTAAGCCGTTTTGTCCGTTTTGTGTGACAGATTAGGCGATTAATCGAAGGTGGACTCTGTATTGGGAAAGAAAGCAGGCCGAGAAAATATAATTGTGTTTTGGATAGATGAATGGGCCAATGAATAATGCATAATGGTAAAAAATTGGTCCAAAAAGTCTAAAAATGAACCTACTAACAGGTATTTGGGCTGGACTTGATGATGCCCTGGGCGGTCGCCCTCTTGACCTAGGCCCAGGGCCACCCCTGGCCACCCCTGCGTCCGGTGTTGGTTTCCCTCTCGCATTGCTCAAAGTATCTTACAAACCAATAAAACCACATGACAATCATCCAGTGTACATAAGCAAGGTAACATCAAGCCAAATCTTTATTATTAGAAAAGCACTACTGATTATCTATGCAAATTTTGATCAATATGGGTAAGCTCAGTTGGTAATGTGTGGGTGGTAGGTTTACACAATATCAAATACGATCATCTATGCAAACATCTATCAATATATCTTGTGTATCATGATGATTTGAAGCCGCATCATGGGTTCTGTTCTCAATCTCCCCCCTTTTGTGTTATCTTGCTACACCAAGATTATACCTTGAAAGCTACTATAATCATCCCTTCAGTCTATTTTTGGTTATTTTTTGCAAATCCTAAGCCATCTAATGTGTGATTGGTAGATCATGGTTCTATGTGTTATTTGGCTCAACGCTAAAGGTTAGTTGCAGTGCTGTATCGAGTGGATTTTGTAGTTGATGTATAGCATTTAGGTTTGAAAAGAAGACCCACATAGACATGTTCCTACTGTTTATACTATAGTTTTCTTGTGGGCTGTTTTGTCCAAGAATCGTGGGTCTTCTTTTCAAACCCTGTAACAATTGAACTGCTGCTGATGCACCCAGGGCGCTTTTTTCGGGGGGGTAACCATGGGTTTTCTGGCCAGATTATGTGCACCACGAATGGGTTGAGTCATTGCAAGGGAACCTCCATGACCACAAGGGGGCTTTGGCGGCACTCAGATTTGAACCGGATAAAGATGAGATTTTCATTAGATCTTGTTAGAGCATAGGGTTATTGTGATATTCTTTTCTGTTCTTACAGCCTTTGCCTTCCATTGGTGATGGATCTCTGTTTGTAGTATTCAAATAGAAATATGATTTTGAGTTTTTGCCTTGTGAGCTCTATGTGGGCATGGATTTTGGGGGTCTGTTTATTTATTTATCTGTCTGATTTTTCTTCATTGACAGCATGGTTTCAAGTTGCAAAAAGAACAAGAGCAAGCAGGCAGAGTTTTCACAGTATATATTAATGGATCAGTGCTGATCTCATGACTTATTTTGAGCACTTTAGTGGGTACATTTGTTGATAAATTGTCTTTTTTGTATTACATATTGTTACATTGTTCTTCAAAGGGAGTGTTTTATATTGACTTTGTTTGGAGTTGATTTATCATCTTCTTGGAATTTCATGCGAGTGTATGCCCCGAGCGTATATTGAAGATGTTGACTTGTTTTTTGCAGTTACATTTATGGGCTCTTCCGATGACTTGACCTGCGCATGACTTGGAAGACAATGGTTCTGAAATTTGCTGTTTCCTGGTGCACAGTAAAGCGGTGAGGTGATTATCTATCTTTTTGAATCTTGTAGTTTAAGTTGATGATAGAACTGTGAGCTCGAAATTGGTAGGAGCCCAGGGAATATATTTCTCCTGTGAGGTGGTTCGACTCCACCCAGTTCTGCAAGAACAACCAATATATAAGGGCAAAGGGAGATTCGATAAATCAACTGATCCTTTAAAATGTTTATCAATACCATCACCCCAAGCTAATTGGTTTGCGCTGATCCTAACTTGAGACTAGGGAGCATTTCGGTTCTTAATTGTTCTTTTTAGCTGACGGCATTGTTCTAATTGAACTAATGAAACATTTCAAATATCATCTTACTTCTCTCTTTAGGAAGAAAGGGTTTGACACCTGATATGCCTACTTAAGATAGCAAGTGGGTAACTTTAACTATTAGATAAATGGGCGAAAGATCGAGTCCCTTGATCACTTTTAATCCCAAGCCCTTGCGTTTTCTATACGAGGATTGACCCGGTGCATCTGACATAATGTGCATCAAACTGTTAATAACCCCTAAAATTCACATCTTACCGTAAAGTTGCAGGGTCCACGAGTTTTGGTCATCAAAAGTTGATGAACCGTTTAGCTTCATATTTTTTTTAATTGTGGTATCCATCTTTCGTCTCATATCATTCATGATCCTCACCGGTCACCACTCGTTAATTCTTGAAATCTCTATAATAAGTATATTTCTACGGCTACGGGCCTCCAAAATTCTAAAGAAAAATCATCCAACACAACCAATATAATATAATCCAAATAAACTTAATCAACCAAATCGTTTATTAATAGAGTTGAAACTGATAGTTCGACCAAACCCATCACTATATAAAATACCAATAATATGTAAGGGTTGAGCTGAGAAGCTGAGTTAATATGAGAAGTGTGAGAAATAGTTGTCAAGTGCTGGATGGCTATTAAGATGACATGTAGCAGATCAATCTCCATATCAAGAGCGATTTATGGGTCGGTGGAGATTAAGGTGGCGTATTTTTTTTAGAGGCGTTGAAGGCAGAAATCTGATTTCACTTAAAGATTGTTTGTCTTTGTAAACTGAATATATATAATTGTCTTATTTGTTCCTCAAAAATTCAACTTAAATACGTCAATTGAAGTGGGTATCGATGACCGAAGGATAAGAATGACAAAAAGAAACGAAAGAACGTTGGCAGATTTGCAAGATTGTGTAGTGTTAACCATATCTCACACATCCAAGCCCTTGATTTAAGCAATTCAAGATGTCCTGGAAAATCAATACACATATCTAGAATCTTCGTGTTTTGCGTTTTTTCAAATTTGGAGTGCCTTTAGATTAAAATTGACGTTGAAATCAAAAGAATGGTGCAAGTCACGATAATGTATAAAAATATATATAATCCAATACATGCTAACATATAAATCAGCTAGGTTACAATTGATCAGTAGATGTGTAATTTATAAATACTTTCCTCTCGTTCCTTTTAATTTCCTCCCATATTTGGAAGAAAAATCAACATTATTTTCCTACATTTTCTTTTACTTTTCCTCTTTAAAAAACCTGCGTAAAAATGGAAATGAGAACACATGATAAAGCATTGTTAGTATGCTATATGCAGGTAATTTGTTTTTGGTTAATTTCTGATCGGTTTGCACAATTCGACTAATTTCACGGGGACTAGAAATTATCCAAGAAATTTTCTAGTGGCTTCCGAGGGACTCGAAATTATGACCTTCTAAATCACATGAGACATGATGTAGCACCAAGGTCAAGTCTCAAATCTTATCAGTTATGAAGATGCCACGATGTTTTTCAAATGTGTCCTAAGGTGGCATATATATATATATATACATATATGTATGCATACTTGTGTATGTTTTTAATGATCTCATAGAACAAATTTAATTCATCTAGAGTTACAAAACTAAAAATGTACCATTTATATCAAATATATCGAGCTATTATATTAGAAAACTATATTATGAGTACAAACTAGAATTAAATCTCTTGAATCTCAGGGTGTTTGGTTCACAGAATGAAATATAATGAAATTGGAATACATTGAAGAAATTTGTCTTTGAAGGAATTGAAAATTAAAGTTGATGGAATTGAACCACACATTTGTTTGGTAGGAATTCAGTTCATTCGCTTAAGTCAATAAACGATGAATTCCTTAAATTGTGGAATTTAAATGGTTTCATCAAGTTCATTTCATGAACCAAACATCATCAAGGAATTTGGTAAAAAGAATTTGTCATTACATTTCCATCAAATTCCTTTCAATTCCATGAACCAAAAAGCCTCTAAGTACTTCAATCATCAAATAATCCATATTCATCTCTTCAATGGATTTACCTATTTGTTGTTTGTGTGTATATTTCCTTTTAAAGTTTATCTAAGCCTTAGGTCCATAAACAATCATCATTTATCCTCCATGAAAATTAAAAAAGAAAACTCATATTATACAAAATAATATATCATAACATGCCATAACACGTTACAATGCAAGTCAAACCTTAAAGTAGAGCCATATGAGTTAACGTAGCGGTAAAGTTAAGCCTCGGCATTATAACACACTATAGTAAAATAATAAGTAGTTATTTAGAACCATAAATAAGACCCTACGTTATACCTCACCCGAGAGGCTTGGCAAAGTGTCGGGTTCATTGGCAACGATCAGGAACACCATCACGCCCTCTTCGGTTTGGTGNTTTCTCTCTCTTCTTTGTCTCTTTTTCTCTCTTTTCTTTTTTTCTTTTCTTTATTAATTATTTAATAAAATAAAAATGTGGATAAGATTTGATTGGGTATAACTTATGTTAGTAGTGGAAAGCTGATGTGGCTTTGCGTAATTTGGGGAGTATAACTCATGGTCTAAGGCCATAAGTTATACAACCCAACTTACCCTCCCTTATCTACTGTCACATCAACGCCGCATCATCTTCTCACTCATACCCTTTACCTTACCTAATCCTACCCACACATTTTATTTTATTAAATTATTTAATAAAAGAAGAGAGAGAAAGAAGAGAGAGAGAGAGAGAGCGGGGGTGGGGTTTGCGAACGGCTTCTCCAACTCGGGACCCTTACCCGTTGCGGAACCCGATTCGAGCCATGATGGTGTTCCCGCAAGACCCGACCTTACCCGATGGGAACCCGATGCCATTGGATCTCCCATCATGGATGGTCTAAGAAAAATACTATCCCGGAATTGTTTTCCGACTGTTTCAAAGATTTTGAAATAAATGAAAAGCATGATAAGTAAAAAAAGGAGGGTAACTCAAAAAGAAAGAGTGGAATATATAACAAATAAACGATTTTAATATAAAATATTAAAATGTCTCCTCCACAAGAAAGAGTTATGAATGCCATCGAGTTAAATGACATAACGATAGTTGGCACATCTAATTAGGGTGACAACATCAGTCTAAAAATAGATTCTGCAATTATCCCTTTATGTTATCATCTTGATGCGGGCCGAGACGTAGAGGAATCGGCCTTGAAGTTTTTAGAGGCCCATGATCGGGATAGCAGACAGGGCCGTCTTTGAAAAGGCATAAATTTTGCTACGGGTGTCCGTTTCGGACGGTCCACCTATCAAATCGAAGCTTGAGACAGGGAACATGCGGTGGTTAGGACCTATGGTGCCTAACGAACTTTTGAACCCCTAAAAACGCTGTTTAAGTCAATTTTTGGACGTTTTCGTGTTTTTTCGTACTTTTGGGCTTTTATTTTGGGCCTGTTTTGCTTGGCCCCTTGCTTTTATCAGGACCGGCTTGTTTTTGTTTCTTTATTTAGCTACCTGCCTTGTAATTCGGATGGTCACTCATTGAATCTGAAAACTTTTGATTTCCTCCCAAATTTTGAGTTCTTGTTGAATTCAGATTTGAAGCCTAAAACTTGGTATTCGTAGAATCAACAAGTTTTAGAAGAAACTAACACGAATATTCGTAGAATCAACGTGTTTAGTTTATTTTTGTTTGCTTATGCTGCATCACATTTTTAGTAATTTAACATCATATTCTAATATATGTTTTAAAAGAAAAACAAATTGTATAACTATAATCAAAATAATTATATTATTTTGTTGAATATTATTCAAATTGTCTAAAATAAGTTATTATTGCTTTGCTCATACTTTTGTCCCAAATTGACTAATTTTCTTGGTTAAATCAAATTTTATTTGAAATAAAAAAATGATGTTACTGACATAAATATAAAAAAAATCTGATTTTTTTTGAACGGCAGATAACTCACACACACTTTCCGATACGAAGTCGACAAAGGTATCCGGGATCCATACGTGCACCAGACTAATCATCCGCATGGACCGACCCATGGTCAGGGTATCGCCGCATGCTCACCCCATGAATGGAACCCGGGTAGACATGATGTCATCCACTGTCCCTCCCAAAAATGTTACTGACCACTAGGCTACTAATGTTTTGATAAAAATCTGATTCTTTTGTTCAATTATATATGCAAATAATAATATTTATCAATCTAATTATACTAATCTATATATACTATCTTATTAAGTATTTAGACACTCTTCCATTTCAAGAATACAACATGTACAAATCATTAATAATGTTACCGTTTGTTGAAATTTATGTCTCCTACATGAGGAATAACAAAATTGAAGTCAGCTTCATGCCTATAAAATTAATCAAAAACCAAGGTTTCAAAGAGCACAATAGATATACTTTAAGGTTGTGTTTGACAAACTAGCTGATAAGTTACAAATTAACTTTTGATTGATAAGATAATTAGTAGTTGATAAGTTTGAGTATGAATAAATTATGTTTGACAAAAACTAGCCTATAAGTATGTAAAATAATCAAAAATGGTATCTTGGAGTATAATAGTTAATATTAATAAGAATACAATTGCAAAAGGCTACAAAAAGCTCCTGAAACACTAATCTAACTAACGTTTCAATAAGCTAACTTATGATTATCCAAACATGTATTAGCTTATAAGCTTATTTTTACCAAACACAACCTCAATATTAATTTTATATTTCCTTTCTCTGGTTCTTTGGATATATAATACAGAAATATGAATTAAACATTTGGAAAGTGTATATTTGGGACTTGTGGCTTGAGAGATCAAGATGTTAGCCATTTGTGTACATATGACATATGTGTATGATTGCAATGATTGTAATTTGTATTTTTGTTCAAGCATGCCTTTTCACATTCTTCTAAGGATGGAGGGAGTGGCCAATGTTCCAATCCATCCCTCCCGCTTGTCACATCAACATTTTACTCTCTCACTATATTATCATTATACCCCTATGAAACCCTGTAGTGGTCACCATTCTATCCCTACACCCTACTAGCCATTTAAAAAAAGAAAAAAGAGAAGAGAGAGAGAGAGAGAGAAATGTGGTTTCCCCACAGTGATAGCCATCCTGTTGGGCTATCTTTTCTTGACCCCAGTGCGGGGGCGGTGTTCACCCACCACCCCACTTGCCACATCACTTTCCTCGCTGGGCGGGATCCCCCCTCTGTTCCCCCCTAAGGGCGGAAGGAAGTGGTACCCTGCCACCCCTATATGGCTAAGCGGGGTTACCATACCTTATGCCCTAATGAAAAATTGTATTAACTTAAGATTTTAGGTTTACAACAAAAATTTACATTAGATGTATATGGCGAATAAACAACCTATAATAACCATATTAATTATTGTTTTCATGAAATTTTAATTAACTTATTTAACGTAAATCATTAATAATAATTGTGATGATAAAACCTTCGTCCTCTAAAAAATTAATTTTGTTAGCTCACATACATAACATACGCGTCACGTATGACTCTAAAAATATAAACATACGCTTTATAAAAAAGAATAGAAGCAATAAATAACTAAATATCCATAACATTCATAGTCCATTTTATTTATTTTGCCTTGCTATATATTTTTCTAAAAACTAGAGAAACAATCATGGTCCATGGGTATTATTGTTTCATGCGATGAGAATTTAGACACGATTAATAAAACGAAGAAAAAGGAATTTGGACTAATGTGCAAAGTAATAAACTCTTGACAATCGACAACTAAAGTTTTCAGGTTTAAATGTCAACCTTCATGCCGCAAACGTCTCTCCAATCGAAAAGCAAGAAACCAAATTGTCAAAACATCAAACATGAAATGAATTAGTCAAGAAAAAGACAATTAATAGAAACCATTTGATAAGTTTTGATTTCGAAGAATTATCTCGTTCAAACGGGAGGTTTGAAACAGTTCTTATGATTCCACAAAATACCGACTCAAGAATTCGAAAGTCTTATGACCAATTAGTTTTCAAGATACTTAGAACAAACAAAACTATATTATGATATTAATTGGCATTTTAAATAACTACAACTGATTTAAAATAACTCAAAGAGATCAATCATTGACATATAGGTGCCATAACTTCGTTTGAAAATTTCATTGTTTTGTGGTCAAATTACAATAATTTCCATAGGATTTATGACACCATGTTCTCTATGCTTTCGTATATGGTAGGCTCTAAGTCATTAAAGAAAGCTATTTTTTGAGCTATCTAATGAAAGTTTTTTTACGTAAAATTATAATTGGTTAGACATATTATTCTTTTATACATAAATCTTTTGGTACACTATATATATTAACTTTATGTTGGTTATAAATTCACAATATTCTTCAAACTAAATATTTAAAAAGGAATTCAATTCCAATCCCTTCAAACCTAATTCAATTTTACAAAATTCAGATTCAATCTTTTTTATTAATTATTAACATATTTAAAAGGGTAAATGACTTATATAGGTAACGAGCTCACCATTTTAAACAAATGTAATCATTTAACTATTTTTTGTACTCAATATACCATTGAATTATTTGTAAGTGTTCACATAATACCATTATGACCTATTATAACCTGTTTTCCTGGTTTGGTGTATTACGTGACAATGATGTAGCATGTTAAATTACTTATAAGGGTAACGAACTATTCTGTTTGATCACATTTTACCATTGAACTTTTTTTTGTACTCAATATACCATTGAACTTTTTCTAATTGTTCAAATGTTACCACAATCCATATTTATCTTTGTAATTGGAATCGAAGGGATAGAAAGGTGTCATTTATGTTGGATGTTTGGATTTGTTTCTTTAATTAGATTCTGAATAAAGTTATGATACTCAATGCATACTTCTGCCAACCGAGTAAAAATACAATTTAAATGGTGGCAACGGAAATTCTAATTGCTTCTATAACCTATTCCAACATGACTGCTGTTTGACACACCAATTATATAAAAAAAACATTATGCATTATAATCAGATTACCAATGGTCTTCATTTTTGTTCTAATCATGCCAATAATGCATCATTCAAAACAAAAAAAAACATCATTTTATCATCTAAGCTAAGACAAACACACCATTCACCACGAAAAGTCAAAACTATGACAAAAGACGAAAATCAAACAACCTCATTTGTTAAGTATTCTCCTGTGGTAGTTTATATTGAGAATCAATCAAATTATATCAATTCCAAAAACCAAGGGTTTCAAAATCAGAATAAATGAAAAATAATGGTTTTCAAGGAAAGATTAAAGTTCAATGGTAAAATGTAATCAAACAGAATAGTTTCTTACTCTTATAAGTCATTTAACATGCTGTGTCATTGCCACGTAATACACCAAACCGGGAAAACGGGTTATAACCGGTCATAATGGTATTATGTGAACACTTACAAAAAGTTTAATGACATATTAAGCACACAAACAATAGTTAAATAGTAATATTTGTTCAAAATAGTGAGTTCGTTATCCATATAAGTTATTAACCCTATTTAAAAAGAATGATACACGAATTAATCTGACCAATTTATTTGAGCACGTTAAAATTTGTCTAACCATTTTATTGTTTTATGATAATTACCCGAAACATTTTAGCAATGATAAATAACTTGTGTCATTTATGCAACGATGACATAAATACTATAAAATGCTATTTGATTATATATATATTTTCTTATATTTTTAATTGATATTTGATTTATTATTTTTGTAGTCGACTTCAGTGAACCGTGAATTACAATGATTTTTAAAATGTAAACACGACTTTTTTAATGCTTGCATTTGCCGCGACGCGTGGTGGGATCCACTTATAAATCTTATTATATTTTTGGTCCTTGTATTTGTTACTCATTGTCAAATCTTGTTTGTACTTTAAATTAATTACCCTTCTATTATTGTGGTTAGAGTAAATTACAGATTTGGTCCCTGTGGTTTGGGGGTTTTTATGGATTTGGTCCCTAAAC
>LUCG01028621.1:0-13539 GCA_001633085.1 Carthamus tinctorius | reverse complement strand
AGAAGAACCCAATTTGAATCGGGAGAATCGGAGTTGAAATGAGTGAGATATGCCCAAATGAATTAAACCTCGTTTTTCCCGTATATGAACTACCAGAGCCTAGCGATCGCTAGGGGTATTGGCTAGCTATCGCTAGCCCTCTCTTGGTCAACCTAGCGATCTNGTGAGGCTATTGCTAGCGATCGCTAGCCTCTGTTAAAACACACCGAACTTGTTTTTGTCATAACTTCTTCGTTCCAAGTCCAATTTCAGATCCGAAAGAACCACCGGACTCGTAATTCAATTCCCAATCAATCTAAAGCATAAAATCCAAGATTAAATTCTAATTTAAATTATCAAAAATCACGGATGTTACAATTTCAGTGAAAGAGCTAAAGAGAGCCCTTGCTCTTATTACAAGGAGATTCAGCAAGGGAAAGAAGGATTACAGAGGTTCTGAGAAAAGATTTTCTGATGGAAGGATAGAGGATGAGAAGAAGATATCACAGAGTGGTGATGAAAAGAAGAAAAGAGAAATTAAAGGAGAGGCTAAGGATGGATGTTTCATGTGTGGTAAACCTGGACATTTTGCAGCAGAATGTTGGTCGAAGGTGAAGCCTCCAAGGGATGGTGCTTTCTATAAGAAGAAAGAAGAATATTATTAGAAGAAGTCTCTCTTTGCTCAGTATTCTGACCTTGTCATAGATGAGTCCTCTGATGAGGATGTTCAGAAAGGTTTGTTTGCCTTTGGGGATTCAGACACAGAAGATGAGATGTTCTGTGGAATGGCAAAGATTGAATTTGAAGATTCTGAAATCATCACTTCTGAGGTATCTACTTCTAATTTCTCTGAAGCATCAAAGTTGTATTTTGAAATAATTGAAAACATAGATTTTATTCAAAAGGAATCTGATGATCTAAAGGTAAAACTTTTACACTCTGAAAAATAAGTGGCTATTCTCACAGAGGAAAAAGATAGGTTTTTCAAAATGTTCAAAGAAGCTGAACTTAGTTTTATCAGTTTACAAAAGTCTTCAAATGAAAAGATTGCCAATCTTGAAAAAGACTTACAAAAGAAGGTAAAGGAGTTAAGAGATATGGAACATGAGAAGTGTTGTGTTACTTCTGTTAAAGAATTTTGCCAAAAAGAGAGGGAATTTTTGCATCAAGACATTCTAGACAGAGAGCTTAAAATTAGGAAATTTCAAGATGCTCAAAATGTTTTTGCAAAAACAAGAGTGTGTGTTGGTAGAAGAGGAATTGGCTTTTCAAAATTTGATACAAACCAAAGAAACCTAACATGACTACTTTTAAATCTTCAAGGAACATAAGGAAAAGCATAACTGACACCAAATCTATTTTTAAAAGAAGAAAACTTCTGGGAGTTTCAAACTCAAGACCCTCCCATGTGATGACAAATGTAGGATTTAATGACTACATTGACTGTTTCACACCTTCTGAGATGAAGGATTTCATTCCAAGGAAATTCAAGAGTCAAATTCAGTTGAGATTGTTTAGGTTTGGTCAACCAGAAACTCAAGAAGATTGTGATTTTGTGTGTGTTGTTCCTTCATTAGAAAGAAAACTTTCCTCTGTGGCCTCTGAGTTTTATCCAAGTTATTTGTCAGAGGTTACTGACACCAACTCTCTCTATAAAGAATGCATTCCCTCTGCAGTTTCTACTTCCAATCCTATCATATTTGACAAAGATATTTCTACTTCAGATTCTGATGATAATATCCATGATTTAGAGTCTGAGACATGTTCAGAGGTTTCAATGCCTTGTTCTAATTATGAAACCTGTGATGATTTATTAAATGATGTATCCTCTGAGCATGAGTCAATGTCTGATTTTGATGAGAGTCCTACACAAGTTGTAGAAACTGACATTGTTGCACATCCTTCTGTGGATAAAGAATTAGTAAACATTCCTATTTCTACAATATCTCTAAATGATAAGCAAAGTGGTTACTGAATGTGTCCTGATTTTAAGGATTTGTGCATAAATGTCATGACTTCTCTTGAATTAGAAAGAAGGGAAAAAGAAAAGAATAGACAGAGTAACTCTCAAAATTGTTCAAACTCTGTTACTCCAACACCTAAATTCACACGAAAGCAAAAAGAAAAATGGCATGAAACTAACCAATGTTCATCTTCAGTAAATGCAGGGAGATCAAAGAGGGGATCAAAACAGAGGTAGCTAAAAACAAAATTTCAAAAGGGACCTAGTGTAGGTAGAAATTCTTGTACTAGGAAGCTTGATTTGAGAAAAGACTCTAAGAATAACATCTCTGTACCCTTCTTTGATATTTTCATTGAAAAGTTTCAAAAAGCTTCTTGTCATGCTAAATTATGTAAATGTAAAAGTCTTGTGCATGTTTTGTCTTAGCATATTCACAGTTCTGCCTATCTTGTCTCACATCCTAAGGCACATGCCTCTAGAGTGAATGATGGACACACCGGCAATTCTTCCAAGAAAAGTAAGCCCAAGTCAAAGGATGTTGTGGCATACTTGAAGCAAGCTAAACTTAAAGGACCCAACTGGATGTGGGTACCAAAACCTTCTATGAATTGATTGCAGAGGAAGCAGTATATGTCTACCTGGGTTGTTGATTCAGGTTGCCAAGACATATGACTGGTACAATAAAGCTTCTGTCATCTTACATCAGGAAAGAGGGTAGTTCTGTTGCTTTTGGTAGAAACCAAAAGAGAAAGAAAAAAAGGTTATAGGATGATTGTAAAGGGTGAAGTGAAGATGGATCAAGTATCTTATGTGGATGGTTTAAAACACAATCTGATCAGTGTGAGCCAATTGTGTGATAATGGACTTGATGTTCTTTTCAAGGTCAAATACTGTCATGTACAGAGCTGATACTCTCATAGAGTTTATGAGGGCTGATAGAAGAGGTGATTTGTATCTATTGTGCTTTGACTCACTTGATACCAAAGAGGAAGTATGTCTTGTTTCCTCTATCAAAAATGAAGAGGCTTTGTTATGGCATATCAGGTTCTGCCATCTAAATTTCCATACTCTTGATAAACTGGTTAGGTTAAATCTTGTTAAAGGTCTACCTAATATAAAATTGAGAAGGACCATCTATGTTCAGCTTGTGAAATGGGAAAAATCAAAAGGTCTTCTCATAAAGCAAGATCTGATTTTTCCTATGATAAGCCTCTGATGATGTTGCATGTGGACCTCTATGGGCCTATCTCTGTCCAGAGTCTTAGTGGAAAGAAGTACATTCTTGTACTTATAGATGAATTCTCATGTTTTACATGGGTGGAATTTTTGAGAAAGAAGTCTCATACTCGTTCTGTACTAATCAATTTGTTGAAGAGGCTACAAGTGCTTCATGGTTGTCAGGTTAGAGTTATCAGAAGTGACAATGGGACAGAGTTCAAAAATGCTCAGATTGAAGAATATCTTTCCTCTTTTGGTATAACTCATAACTTCTCAGCTCCAAGGACTCCTCAACAGAATGGAGTGGTGGAAAGAAAGAACAGAACATTGGTTGAAGCAGCAAGGACCATGTTAAATGCTTCTGGATTACCTCTTACATTCTAGGCAGAGGCTGTATCAAACGCTTGTTACACAAAAAAAATGATCCTTGGTGGTTAAGAGATTTGAAAAGACACCATATCAGCTTCTGTTCAACAAAAGGCCAAATATCAAATATTTTCATGTGTTTGGTTGTAAATGTTATGTACTGAATGACAGAGAGCCCTTAGGAAAATTTGATTCCAAAGGGGACAGTGCTATATTCATTGGCTATGCTTGGGACACCAAAGCCTACAGAGTATACATCCCTCTAACTCAAATTGTAGTAGTCAGTACTAATGTAAAGTTTGATGATACTTTTCAGGTTACAAAGGATAAGTTAACTGATGAACTAAAAATCCAAGCTGATAAGTCTCCAAACGCAACCATCACTATAGAGCTTGAAGAACTTTTCTCAGAGTTGTTTGAGGATGAAGATAGTTCTGGCAGATCCTCTGGTAACGCTGACAGAGCCTCTGGAGAGACTAACAGAGGTTCTGAAAATCATGAACCTATTGTAGAAACTTCAGTAAATACTTCAGCTCCAGTTTCATCCACTTCATCCCCAACTAATGCACCTGACTCATCACCATCCACAGAAGAACCCACATAAACTGTTCCTCTATCACAAGTTTCAGATCCAGCCCCAACTGTTACTGAACCTGTCTCAGAACATCAAGAGGATGTACATGCAGTGAACTCTCAAACTCAATCTCTTCAAGAGATAAATTCCACTTTTAATCTGCCTGAAGCTATAAGATGGACCAAAGATCATCCCCAATCTCAAATTATAGGGGAACTCTTAGATGGAGTCAAGACAAGAGCATCTACCAACTTTTGCTTATTCTCTTGCTTTGTCAGTGAAATTGAGCCCAAAAGAGTGTCAGAAGCTTTAGCAGACCCCTTCTGGGTAGAAGCTATGCAAGATGAACTCCTTCAGTTTGAACGAAATCATGTGTGGACCCTTACTTTGCTGCCTAGTGGTAAAATTGCTATTAGCACAAAGTGGTCTTCAGGAACAAGAAGGATGAGAATGGGGTGGTTGTAAGAAATAAGGCCAGATTGGTTGCATAGGGCTTTTGTCAAGAAGAAGGGATTGATTATGAAGAAACCTTTGCTTCTGTGGCTTGGCTTGAAGCAATAAGAATATTTCTTGCCTATGCAGCTCATAGAGGCTTTAAGGTGTATCAAATGGATGTTAAATCAGCATTTCTGAATGGGAAGCTGAAAGAAGAAGTATATGTCAAGCAACCACCTGGGTTTGAAAGTGAGAAGTATCCCAATCATGTCTATCTTTTGGACAAGGCTTTGTATGGACTGAAACAAGCCCCCAGAGCTTGGTATGAGAGGTTATCTTCTTTTCTCTTACTCAATGGTTTTAACGGAGGGACAACAGATATTACTTTATTCTATAAAAATTCAAAGAGTGATATTCTACTTGTTCAAGTGTATGTTGATGACATTATATTTGGTTCTACTGACATCTCTCTATGCAAGGGATTTAAGCTTCTTATGCAGAGCGAGTTTGAAATGAGTATGATGGGAGAGCTGACATTCTTCTTAGGTCTGCAAGTGAAGCACTCCTCTGAAGGAATCATCATAAATCAAGCCAAATATGTCAAAGACCTTCTGAAGAAATACAAGTTGAATGATGCTTCTCCTATGAGAACTCCCATGGCCACGGCTCTTAAGTTGCATAAAGATCTTAGTGGTACTTCTGTGGAGTGCAAGCTCTACAGAGGCATGACAGGATCCTTACTTTATCTCACTGCTAGTCGTCCTGATATAATGTTTGCTACTTGTATATGTGTCAGGTTCCAATCAAATCCAAAGGAATCTCATCTTAGTGCAGTGAAAAGGATTCTTCGTTATCTCAAGAAAACACCTACTTTAGGATTGTGGTATCCTCTGCACTCAGGTTTTGATCTCATTGCATACACAGATTCTGACTATGGTGGATGGTAAGTTGATAGAAAAAGCACTTCAGGGAGTTGGCAATTCCTAGGAGGAAAGTTGGTAAGTTGGGCATCTAAGAAGCAAAATTGTGTTTCAACTTCTACCGCGGAGGCAGAATACGTTGCTGCTGCTAGTTGTTGTTCACAGGCTCTATGGATGCAGACTCAACTAAGAGACTATGGGTACTCACTTGACAGAATCCCCATACTCTGTGATTCAAAGACTAAGCACATTGTTATAAGGTACCACTTCTTGAAACATCATGTAGAAAAAGGTAATGTTGAAATGTACTTTGTCACATCTGAGTATCAATTGGCTGACCTTTTCACTAAAGCTTTAGATGAGAAAAGATTCAACTTTCTTGTGGAAAGGATAGGGTTGGTTTATCCTGCATCTTAGTTCTTTAATTGCTTTAAGTATGTAAATATGTTTTTGTGTGCATATTTAGTCTTCTGTTATCTGTCCTTATATTTTCTCTTGATTTAATTACACTTGATTCTTAGTTTTTCAGGTTCTTATGTTCTATGTTCACAAGTTGAGAAATGGTTGTTATTCTTCAAAAGTCAAAACCTAAAGAAGAGTAAAAATTCTATGAGTTTTCCAAATTCACTTTCCAGACTCTCTGTGAATGGTTACATAGGCTCTTTCAAAGTATTTTGGGTCACTACTGGCTCTTCTTAGGATTTTTAAATGATTTTGGATTCGAGGGGGAGCTATGGAAGCTAGCTTGTAGGGGGAGTGTTTTGAAAAATAGTTTAAAACCACAGAAGTGAAAACTTCTTTAGTATTTGCTCACAGAGTTTTGTTCTACAGACCCCCTGACGCTTCTTTCAGAGGATTTCACGTTACATGCTCTGTTTCATTTACTCACCTCTCTGTGGATTTTCTCAAAATGTTTAAGTAAATAAAGGTGCAACATGTAAAAGGCCCCGCATATATCACAGAGGTTCTGTGAATGCCTTAGACCTCTGATAGAACTCTGCTCATAGTTCTCTTATGATATGGTGCGCGTGGTTATACGAATAAGGGTAACAATTTCACGCGTGTGTCAGTTTTAAGGGGTGCACGTCACCAATCATGTAGTTTCAACATTCCACGTGTTATATTCTCATTGGTCATCTGTAACGGTCTTTAAATAAACCGCATCATCACGATTAAACTCTTGGTATTCAAATATCCCTTTCCCACCACTATATATAACCTTCTTCCCCAACCTTTTAACCTTTACTACTCTCACAATACTCCGGCGAACCCTGCAAATACCACCGATCAAACCTTCAAGCTTTCAAATGGAATCCCAATCCAACTCCAACAACGAAGTCGAATACTCCAGTAATGATCCTAACAACAACCAGGTTGTTAATCAATCGCAAGCCCTAACATCTCATGTTGTATCGTTTCTCAACAATAACTACTATCTGGTTCCAACCTTTCCTGGATTCCCTGAACGTTCTGAAACCCTCATTGAAGTGTTAAGAAATCATCCTATCTGGTATGCCCTAACCGCCCAATCACCAATTGTTGAAACCTTTGCCACTCAGTTTCTGCTTAGTTCCTACGTTTGCAATATCGAGAATATCGGCCTTACCATTGTTGGGTATATCTCGCATCCAACGGTCAAGAATCTGATTCCCTTGCAGTTTAATGTTGATGATCTCAGGACTGCACTCCAGCTTCCTGAACTCGAGGAATATGCTTCTCCCCCTGATGACAACGAACTGGTGGAATTCCTTCAATTCCATTCCTACACTCCTGATCCAACAAAACCCCTTCGTAAGTGAACCGATTTCCGCCGAAAGGGTCTTCCCCCAATTTGGAATACTTTGTTTTCCATCATCAACAACTTCTTAACTGGAAAGGTGGCGAGTCCAGATCAAGCCTCACACGCTATGTTGTCTATTGTTTATGGGACCTACTTTGGCCTAGACCTTGATTTTGCAGCATTGGTATTCGAAGACATGGTTGGTTTGATTTGAATGAAATGTGCCAAACAAAGAGGTGAAAAATCAAAAGTTAACAAGCAGAAGAAGGCGAAAGAAGATATGAATTTGCCTAACTTGGTTCTTCAAAGATTCTTTGGGCTACTCTTCAAAGAGACTCTTCAGTCTTTATCAATAGAAGGATTGACTACGGCCAAATTATATCCAATGAAAGAGTTCAAGCCTACATTGCATTCTATTGGCTACAGAAGCCCCAGACCTCTGTCAAAGGCAATGATTGCCCTGTTAACCCGAACGGATAGGAGAGCGTACAGAAGTGGGTTCAGGAGGCCAAAGCCGGTCCCTAAACCCCCCACGCATAGGTGTTCTTTTAATTGAGAAAAGTAGGACAGAGAGATCCGAGGAAGTAAGGATGGTTCAAAGTGAGCAGAGTGAGGAGCCAATAGAAGTAGATAGAACCCCTATCCCAAAGAAATCTCACAAGGTTTCAAAGGCTAAAATTGTTAAAGAGCCTGTGACAGAAGCTTCTTCACTTCCAAAGGCCAAAGCTTCAAAGAAAAGACCAGTAGAGGCATCTCCATAGAGCCCTGTTCATCAAAAGAAAAAGAAGAAGTCTAAGAAGACCAAGCATTCTGAACCTTTTGTTCCTCCAGAGTCTCCTATTCAACAGGGAGATGAACAACTTGCAGATATTCCAGAACAATCACCACCACCAGAGCTTAAGAAAAGGCAAAAGCTCACAAAGAAGCATGCCTCTGATCTAGAGCAACCAACACTCGTGATCTCTCATGCTCCTCTACAGACTCTTAGTGAAGAGGATGATGAGACAGAAGAACATTTAATCCGAACAAGGCCACATTCACAACTTATTCAAAAGGTTGTTCTTGAAGATGATGAAGAACTTGCAATGGGTGTTGAGGTTGAAGTGTCAGAAGAAGAAGAATAAGTGATCATTATACAAGAGGGAGAAAAAAGTGCGTATGAGGGTTGGTGTGAGGGTGAAAAAGATACCATAGGCACACATCCTAGCCAGTCTCCTCGTGCAAACCCACATTCCTAGTGGTCCTGTTCTAGAGGAATCCACTATTGAAAGAGGCAGGCACATGCCGAACCCTGACCCTTCTAGCCTTCCACAGAACACTTTTTCGTTCTATGAGAAATCATTCTGGGAAACTCATCGAATTTCATCATCTTCTCAAAAAGATGATGATCTTAACACAAGTGTTCCTTTGCCCAAGAACACAACAGAACCTCACGAAGGAGCATCTGTTGCCCCTTCTCACATGAGTGAAAACCCAATGTCTTCAGAGGACATAGTGAGAGACACTGGAGTAGTGGATCTAGAACATCCCTCTCCTTCACATGATCAATCCCCAAAGGTGGGCTCTGAACCCCCTAAGGATGACATTGTCAGAACCTCTGTAGGCACTCATTCTGTGCGTGACCAAGGATCAGAGAGAAGTCCCCGAGAGGCCAACGTCAATGCAACCTCTGAGGGCGCCCTAGACTCCATGGCCACTGAAAAAACCATGTGTTGGGACTTCAGGTATTCTAGAAGGCTATATCTCGAAGGAGGAGTTTAATTCCTTCGCAGAGGTAGTTCTTCATAAATTGGAAGAGTTGAAAAGCTCTAACAATGTTCTTATTGAAAAGTCAACCTCCACCACCACTGAAGAAACCATCAAAGCCCAGTCAGAGCTTCTGCTAACGCATTCAGAGGTTCTACAATCTCATACCACAACTCTTTCTCAACTCACTTCTGTCATTGATACTCTCAACTCCACGATCAATCAGCTCAATTCATCCATTCCTTCCAAAGATGAACTTATTAAGGCTGTCACCAACGCGTCTCTTACTCCTCAAATAGTCTCTGATCTAAAGAAAGAACTTTCTGAGCTGGCTGCACTGTATGCTGCCGATCTTCAAACTGTTGGATATAAGGACTTTAAGTCTTTTTAAAATGAGATCAAAGCATTGGTTAACTCTGCTATTGCTATTGGTTCGTCTCCATCAACAGGCAACCTGCGTTGCTTAGCCACCAGATGGGATCTAGTGGATTTGGTAGAAGCTGTTGGAGAGTCCATCAGAAAGAACAATCTTATGCTTCGTAATAAGCATATTGAATGTACTAACCATATGATGAGCTCTGTCGACAAGATCTATGAACGCACCAGGGATCTTCATGATAACATCAACTTTTCTCTGGATAGGTTTCGCTTGAATGCCAACCTGCATGTTAATTTCGTAAATGATCAAATAGAGGAAGCTTTGAAAAATGTACGTAGAGGTGCCCGCAGGATGGTTCTTCATAGCAGAAAGGTCCTTAATTCTTGCTCAACAGAGGCTCAAAAGCCTTCTCTTAAGGACCAGGATGATCAAGACCATGACCATCCTCAAGGGGAGACACAGAAGAAGAATAAGCCTAAAGAGAAGAGTTCAGGGGTAGAGATTGTTAATTCTGCTGATCAATTGTCCTCTAAGTCTTCCAAGAAGGTGCCTGAAGGGAAAGGAAAAGAGAAAGTTGCAGATCTTCCAGAATCAGAGGAAGTACAGTTAGCCAAAGCCATCAAGGCATCTCGAGTAGAGGAGCATGCTCGTGCTGGTAGAACCGGCAAGGTTACAATGCCTGGAGAAGGATCATCAAAGCAAGCAACGTCCACGGGTACATTTGACACCCTGTTGGGAAACATCAAGCCAACTCTCACAGGGGGTTCCACTCAGAAGATACTTGAAGAAGATGAGGTAACTTTGATCGCAGAAGATGTTACTCAGGGTTGTCTGCAGAATGATGTGTCAAGGAAAGAGGTCCCTGATAATCAAGTGATTACTACCAAAGAAGATATTTTGTTCTGGAGGTATGCAAATAGAGATGGTGAACCTCCTTATGATCCTGTGGTGACAAACATACCTAATACTCAAGCCATATACAGATTTTCGTGTATGACCAAGCCACGGGAACAAGTCTTCACCACTTGTTCGATCGCAGAGCTTCAGACTATCACTCCAAGGACTTTGTTGGAGAAGATCCTTCACTTTACTCAGTTCATGGTGAGAAGAAAGGATGGAAACTTGTATACTTTTACAGACGCAGACTTCCACAATTTGTGCATGTATGATCTTACGTACATGTTCAAGATCTTGTCAAAATATGTGGAGAAGAGGAAGGTCTACGCAATTTCAAAGAGTCGACTGAGAGAAGTCATCAGAGCTTAAGTTTTCTTTCACAGCCAAAAGGACTTTGACATAGCTTTGTGGCTCGGACAAGACAAATTGTTCATCTCTCCTCCTCAAAATCGGCCATCTTGGATTATGCAAGCTCATCCCAACAGAATCATTCTGGAACCTGTTCAGGGTTTTGTTTATGTTGATAGAGATCAAGTTCAGAGGATCTTCAACCCTATTGAATCTCACAAGTATTCATCAGAGTCTCTCAACTGGATCTACAAGTCTTTAGCCACAGAAGTTCAGAAGAAGACAATCTCTAGAAAAGATGTGAACCTGTCTTTGATGCAATCAAAACCCAAGTCTCGTTTAGATCCTACATGTTCCATTTGTATGAGATACTCAGATTGGAAGGAGTTGATGACTTTCCAAACTCTAGAGCTGTAATAGATTAGTGTAGGGTTTGCTTTATGTCTCTTGTACTTCAATTATTGTAATGTAATTTCAGAGGATGACAATCCAGGCCACTCTGTGTTTTGATTGTAAAAGTTTTCACACGTCCTTTTATCCATACTTAGGGGGAGATTGTTAGTTCCCAAACCACTATTTGTTAGAAGTATTGGATAAAAGGTATCAGAAGATAGTCATCAGAAGTCATTCATAGAAGAAGATAAGAATACAAGTTTATCTTCATAGAGTCTCTACTATACATGCCAGAAGGTCTGATAAAGTTCTTCAAGTCAAGCCTCACAGAACCTCTGTGAGGGGTGTCAGAGGTTCTGAGAGCACATCCCTTGTGAAGACTTATTACGCAAAGGAGTAGTTGTTGATCACGTGTTCCTCACATGCTGTGCTATTACTTTTGTAACAAGTTTTCTTTCAACGTTCTAGATTAGGACACGTGTAATGATCTTGTTTGATAGGTTGTTGTTAGCCTACTATAAATAGTCATCTCCTTTGTAATTTCTTTAAGCTTTTCACGTATTGTAATCCTTTTGAGAAGAAATTCAATCTTTAGGTTTACACACATTTAAGAGTGTTCTTGGTGTTATACCTTCTAGCATATTTTCATACTGATTGTTCATCATGTTACTTGCTAGTTAGTATTCTTCTCAGTATTGCTATTTTTAGATATATTCCGTTGCACTTTACTATTTCATAGCATACTGAATTTGATCAATACCAAACTTAAGGATTTGAAGATCCATCAAACCATGTGTTGGAAACTCAGGTTCCCTGGATACTTATGTGATGAAGGAAGAGTTTAAAACCTTCGCCACAGACGTATTCACAAAATTGGATGAGTTGAAAAGCTTATCTAATCCTTCTGTCATGGTTGTTGAGGCTCTGAATGCTAATGCTGAGGCTCTGAAGGCACTTACTATCGCCTCGCTTTCTCTGAAAACCGATCTCACGTCTTTGCAGTCTACCTCTGCTACCAATACTGATCTGACTAATCTGCAATCTTCTTTCGTCACCAAAGAGGACCTGACCATCGCTCTTTCATCTCTTACTTATCCTGCAGAGGTTCTACAGTCTGTGAAGGATGATCTCATGCACGCCAGCAACGATTTGGTTGCAGATCTAGTCTCTACAGGGTATACCAACTTTTTGTCCTTGGGGGATGAGATTAAGGTCATGGTCTCCAAGGCTATCATTATGGGGCAAGCACCATTTTCAGCCTCCGCAAACATGAACCACTTAGCCACCAAGCGTGATTTGGAGGTCATGGTTTCCAGTCTTGCCGCCACTTTTCAACGTCTTCATCACAATACTACCAGAGACTTCCGAGCGTCTCATTGAGCCACGGCTTCTCATATTCGGTTAATGACATCAAATCTGATCGCCGAAGGAGTTCGTTTTCGATCTACTCTTTGTACCTTTGTTCATGACATTCGCTTCAACACAAATCTCAATGTCAATGCAGTTGTTCTTTCTGCAGAGGAGTTAATTCAGCGCTTAGAAACCACTGTTCAAGGGATCCTTGGCAGTATTCTCATATCCGTGCCACCTACTACATGCTTTGCAGATGCTCACCATCAACATGGTCCTCAGGATGATAAGGATCCTGATAATCGTGAGGGGGAGATTGTTGGATCTTAAATCCTCAAGTTTGGTATTGATGAACAAATCAGATTGCAATAGAACAGTGAAATGCAGCGGAATAAAATAGAATTGCAATAAGAAATGAAATTCACTTAATAGTAAAGAACGTAGTATAACAAATCAACTAAGATATACTATAAAAGTGAAGAACACCAAGAACACTCTTAACTGTGTGAAATTGCTCTCAAAAGTTTCCAAGAATTGTATTACAATATGATTGATGCACACAGAGAAATACAAAGGAGGTTGCTATTTATACTAGTTCTAACAAGACCTAGCAAACAAGATCATGACATGTGTCCCTATCTAGAACCATGAAAGAAAAGCTTGTTACAAAAGTAACTAACGAACAAACATGTGAGAGGCACGTGATCTGCAACCGTTTCTCAGAGGTAAGAAGTCTTCACAGAGGTAGATAGACCAGAACCTCTGTTGTCCTTCACAGAGGTTCTGTAAGGTAACACTTTAGATCCTCTGTCATGAGTCTTAGAAGCAGCTTCTTTTATCTCATACTTCTTACACATCAAAGACAAGGAGCTAACAATCTCCCCCTAAGTATGAATAAAAGAACTTTTACAAGAAGAGACTTNTTACATTGCACAAAAAGAACATTTACAGAAGATTATAGAACTTCAACTCTTGAGTTAGGAAAATCATCCACTCCATCTAATCTAAGCGACCTATACAAGTTGTACATGTAAGTTCTGTAGGAGGCCTAATTCTGAATAACTTCAAAGATTTCGTTTGCATCCTGTCGAGGAACATTTTTCTTTGCTACATCTAATGCCAGCAACCTGTAGATAAAGTTCAGAGTCTCTGAGGAGTATTTGTGAGCTTCTGTAGGATTAAAGAACCTCT
>LUCG01028541.1:0-23309 GCA_001633085.1 Carthamus tinctorius | reverse complement strand
TATGAATAGATGACTGTGACGTGGTGCGATCGTCACCAACTTTTTCAATACTTCCGCCACAAGAGCATAAGCACTATCTGATAAACTACAAGAACAAAATAAATATTAACACAATAGAACAGAGATTCAGACACATTCACATCAAAACTGTTCAAAAGAAATGGATTTGGCAACAAGCACCAATAGTAACAATAACCATACCACTTGCACGCTGATTGATTAGATCGCTTTGAACTTTTTCAGATAATCCAAGTGGCATGGACAATTATAAGCCTCAGGCATGAGATCATTAACTAAATGCTAACACGAGTAATTTAAAAAGTAGAAATATTGTAGATTAGCTGAATACCATGCAGTTGTAAGAAACAGAAATTGGCCAATGCGCACCAATCTTTCAAAGTCATCTCATACAAAATTGATAACATAACAGTCAGCAATGCAAAACTATAGCGCAGATCTTAAGAAGCCAAAAAAGGGCATAGAGAGAGAGAGAGAGTCTATGTAGGCATTTATGTATATGTATGAATGTATATAACATATATAATCAGCAAAGTCAAATGAAACAATTTAGTCCCTTACCATTCACGTGCAAGCAGTGAGCAGAGAAGACGTAGTTCTGCTTGTGGCAAGTTTAGAAGAATAGCATGAGAGTCATATTCCGTGTTAGCAGCAGAAGATGAGGGCTTAGAAGTATAATCAGCCTTGGACGATTTGATATTCGATCCAGAGCCACCAGCATTTGCATCTAATGTAGACATCTGACCAGTTGATTCTTCAGTAACAGATAACCCTTGCTCAACTGGAGCTTGCTTGCTTTCAGCATTATCAATGATGACATCTAACAAATTCAACAGCTGGAAAACAGACCAAACAGCAATCAAACAGTTGCAATGTTTCTGCTAATTGAACTATAACAAGATTGCAAAAGAGGATGTCTGTCCAAAGACTTACCTGCTCGAGATGGGCAATACTTCTCAAATAAAGCGGTTGATTCAAGAGGCTCAACAGCATCGTCATGGCTAAGAAATCTTCTTGCTGCTTTTCTGTCTCATTATCTTGAACCACCATGATGGCTTTTCCACGAGACTGACCAAGACTCTGAGACTCTTGGCCAGACGTTGGAGGGAATCTGAACTGAAGCAAAAGTTTTGCAACAAACGAATGATTCCTGGCCAAATATGTCAAAGTTTCTAGAACACGCCGTGACACCAACGGAGGGACACCTAAAATAAAGATCATGATTTTAGCTTAAAGAAATGCACTGCTTCCTACACGGAACTGCCAAATAGAGAACAGTTGATGAAAACCTGACATCACTAATTAATCCTTACCATCAAAGCATTGAGGACGAGAATACATCACATGACTTTGGCAGGCATAAAGCCTGTATGATGGTTCAGAAGCATTCAAATTATTGCCAGGCTTTCTTATATCGAGCATTAATAGATCCATCAATATTTTTACTACAGCAGAACGGGTCTCAACGTGAGCACACAAATTCAACAGCAGTCTCTGAAGCTGAGGTTTATACAGTGGCTGTGCAAAAACAAAAGTACATATTGATGAGAAAATGTGAGCATTTACGGATAAAAAACAATGTACCAAATTGTCACCTGAACTACACGAAGCAACCGAATCATTGCTTTAAGATCTTCTCTGTCAACTAAAGGAGCTCCATCGGTTTCAACAGGCTTGCTTCCACTTGACCTACGGGTAATGATTCCACCACTTCTATCCATGCTAGATCCAACTCCTTCACCTCTTCTAGATGACTCACCCCTCCTACTTCTAGGGAACATACCAAAAAGTGTCCGATTGTAACGACGAGCAAATCTCTCTCGCAACATGTTTGCCTCCGCAACAAGAGCAGGCGTGAGATTAGCAAGAACCGCATCAGAGGATGTTAGAAGGACCTGAGGATAGACAAAACCCAAAAAGTTGAATGTTGAAAAGATGAAAGCACCAGGATGAAACTAGAATTATATGAAGAGAAAACATACCTCTTCCCTTAATTCTGAAGGGAATGTAGCAATTATTGAAACGGTATCCATCTCCACAGGTTGACCTTCCAATTCTTGTGCCCGGTGAGCCCCCTGTGCCTGCTGTTGTGCTAAAACTTCTGCTCGAATGTCCGGGGGAAGTGCTGCAAGGAATTCAGGGTCTATGTCTCCATCATTTTGTGGTTCGCTGTTTGAAGGTTGTGCCACTGGACCCTGTCGGCCTGAAAGAACCTCAGCACGTAACTCCTCAGGAAGAGCATCCAAAAATGCTGGGTCAATTGGTGCAGAACCAGCAGCACCATCACGCGGTTCTTCCTGAGCTGAATCACTTTGATCTGTTTCTTGACTAGGATTTTCTGAAACCTCTGTTACACTATGAAGGGCTGCATCTCTCACGCTTACTGATGTAGTTCTCCTTGTTCGCAAATCAGCGGAACCTTGCCTCTCTCCCCCATCATCATGGCCATCAGCGCTTCCAATTTCAACATCCAGACTTCGAAGGCTTTCTCCTAATGTGGCTCCACTTCCACTACTTTCTTGGCTCACAGCTTCAACATCCCGTACAACAGCATCATTGTGATCAAACTGCATATCGACAGATGGAGGTTGTCCAGCAGGTACATCAGTGCCCCCTTGAGTTTCCTCAACTGTTGGTGTGCTTTCAGAATCACGAGATCCATTCAATGAAGCTGGAGGAACTTGATCTCCATTATCATTGTTCTCAGCAGCGGTTTCGGGTACCATCCCAGCTGTTACTTGGGACTGATCAGGCTCATTTTTAGTTTGAGCCTCCACCATTTTGTCTTGATCAGAGCCCTTCTCTGGAGTCGGACGCCTCAGATGAGAAACCAACAGATCTTCAAGGCCCAAGGGGATGCTAGATGCATTAGATCCACCACTTTGCTGGTCATCGGTCCACATGTTAAGACGATGTCCATGCTGTCCATGGCGACCATTCCTCAAAGACCGGAAGATTGAATCCAGTCGTGACGAGGATGACTCCAAGATTCTTTCAAGGTTCCCATCACGTGCATTATCTGGGAGGACAAGCAAAACAGAAAATATGATAAAGACAGATTAGGGGGAACAAAAAAGCTAGTATGACCAGCACAAAGTAGCAGAGGATGAAGCTAAAATATTTAGAATTAACCAAACAAAGGAATGAAATTTTAACGAGGTAAAGATGCATTATATTGCTGAGACCATCCATAGACAAAAGTTACCTGCTTGTCGGGAAGAAACTACACGTGACGAAGAAGGCTCCAATAGAAGTGGATGCTGAGATGGAAGAGAGCTATCACCTGACCTCCCCAAAAGATTATAAATAGATGTTGTACGACCCTGGCGTCTGGAACCAAAAACTTCAACAGGCATCACATGGAGAGAATCATTGTTAAAACTATGGTCTCTACCAAATACCTCAATATGATCCAAAACGTTTATGCCATTCATTCCCTCACCCAATCTTAATATAACTCCACCGTCATCGTCTTCATCATCTTCATCCTCTTCCTCAATCATGTCCTCATCAAACTCATCTTCAATTTCATGATCATCTTGATCAGTGTCAGGATGGGGCAAGTGATGCACTTCATCTTCTTCCAAATCATTATGTCCTTCATCCTCTCCATCCTCATCTTCATCAACTTCGTCTCCTTCATCCCCAGACATATCCTCATCATCTTCGTCAAGGCTCTCACGAATATCAGGTTGGATTTCGAATCTTATTCCCACAGAACCAAGACCATTTTCAAGACCCCTTGCATCCTCAGAAGTTTCATGCATGTAATCATCTTCACTTGGAGGAGCAAAACCTCCATCAATATCCTGATCATGTTCCATGTCATCTGTAACAGCCTCAGATCCACCATAGGTCTGGACAGTGGTAAAAGGCTCAACAACTTCAGTTGGTGCAGAACTTGCATTAGGCAGAGACGCAGCTTCAGTAGAGTGAGATAGATCACCAGCATTATTTGTTCCCTCATGTTGACTATGATCAGGAGGTTTTGTCGAGTTCTCAGCTCTTGCGGTAGTAGCCTCAGCAGCATGGACATGTTCTTTAGTGACAAGCTCCAAAACCTTCACAATCCCTGGTACAATTTTTAGCGAGTCGGCATGATCCAGGTCCAACATATGTAAAGTTCGTGTAAGCGATCTCACTAGACCAACGTCTATAAAAGTAACAGAAGCTTCGCCTGAAATTGAAGAGCCTGTAGGCGAGCGAGCAGCCAGTACATCACCAAGTAGATCAACAAAAGCCTGGATATCATTTCCAGGAGGCCTTTGAACTTTACAATTATCAACAAAGTCAATATAGGCATTATTGATCTCTATAAAAATTCTCCTCCTTGCTTCTGTTGATCGCACACAAGAAGCCACCAAAAACTGGCTTGCTCGACCAGCTAGTTTGTGCCTCCAGTCCCCATCTGTCTTCTTTTCCCTTTTAGAGCTTCTCAAGTGAGGAAGAAACTTGCAAAGAATGTGATGAAATATTCCACCTGCACCGATACTAGTAGGACCCTTCGGGGGAGGGACATGACTGCTGCTAAGTTCAGCATCTTTTCGCAGCAGAACATGAACAGATGGACCATACATCAACAGAATCTCCTTCAAGAGCTTCAAAATGAATACAACCTTGGCCAAAGATGCAGAAGATTCCTGGCCACCGTCTTCTTTCTCTTCAGATGCTGAGGCAATTGCTTTCCCCTTACCCTTACTTGAACCAACATCAATTTCCATATCCGTTACCGAAGAGCCCTCTCCTGTAACTGTTTTGTCTTCTGAAGGAGGTATAAAAGTAATAACGGACTCCAAAAGCAGCTCAATAACAGTAGTGAAACTTTGAGGAGGCTTACGATGAACTTTTACATTCTTGGTATTTGCCTCGGAAAGTTTGGCGTTCCCACTACCTGGAGCTACTGAATTGATATCACCCAAACTCATCTTACCATCAGTTGTAGCCTGTGGTTTATCTTTCTCGTCTCCTTTATCTTTCTCCTTCTCTTTTTCTTTGGACTTATCCTTCTCACGATCTTTTAGCAAGACAACATATGGCCTTTCACCAACCATTTCAATTTGGCACACAGACCGCACAGCTCTCATAAAAATCACAGGATCCCTTGAAATGACAGAAGTCAAATTCAACAGAAAGTTACGGGGTGTGAGCCTTCCGTTAGACTGTCGATTGGCAGCTGTCACAACACTATGCCGTATTTCGCTTTCCATCGCCTGTTGGAGAGTCTGGGGATCTTCAAGAATATGGCGAATGATAGTAGCGGCAACATTATCAAAGCCAACAAATAGGCTGCTTGTAGGCAGAGATAGCAGCAAAGGCAAGCCCCCGGCATCTAGAAAACTGACCGCAACAGAGTGAGTTCTTGTCAGTGTAGAGCATAGCTGCATAACAGCATGGATTGTTTCAGCTGGTAGCTGCTTCGTCAAATAGCCACAAGATATCTCAACAAATCTCTTTTGTTCCTCAACATCAATATGCTTCGAGGATAATCCCAGACTTGGTTGTGACTTATTTTGCTTGTCCTCATCTATCACTAAAGCATTTTGGTTACCAACATCCTCTTTCTTTAACAACTCTGAAATATCAGCATTCAACTTCTGATCAACTTGAGCAAGCCGATCAATAGCAAGAAAAGCTGCTGTCACCCATTTAGGAACTAGCAGTGTCTCATTCTCATGTGAACAAGAGTTCCAGTCGGACAAAAGATCTGCAGCAACTTTAACCAGACCACTCTTGGAAGCAACTTCTCTAGCATCCTTATCCTCATTAAGGATCAAAGCAAGGACATGAAAGAGGGAGGATAGCATGTTATTCTTTCCACCATCAGCATTGGAACTGCAAAGCTTAACCTGCTCCAGGATAAATGATATAACATTGGACCTGTATTGACCGTCATCTTGAGAACATATCATAGCAAGAAGATCCCGAACCGGAAAGGCTAGAGAATCTTTCATTTCTAGAAGCTTTTTACAGGTAGACAACAAGTCATCAACAGGGGGGAGCTGGACGGTTTCCTCTTCAATCTGTTGACTACTTTCACTTGTAACAGCATCCTTTGCATCAGTTCCAGAATTACCAAGGGACATAGCAAGAGCACGGGCAAGTTCATCATCTTCTTGAACTTCCTCTGGATGTGAGAATAGCCACTCCATTGCTAACTCCACACTGTTCGATCCCACCTGTCTCAGAGCCTCCTCTGCTCGAGATCTAGAAAACCCCATTTCTACGATTGTGGATATAGTTGTTTCATTTAGAGGAGGACCAGAAGGACGCGATCCAACATTGCTTACACTTTTCACTTCGACCCCAGAAAAAACATGACGGATGATGGATATGACGGTACCAATAAACTCGTCACTGCAATCAGTGAATTGTGGGTGTGTCCACACAGGGAGCACAGCTTTCAAAATCATAGACTGCAGGACCTTCACAAAAACCTCAGCATCATGTGGAAATGCAATATCTCCGGTCACAATGGGTTGTGTAAGAAAATGTTTCGTGAATGGAGACAATATAAACGATGATGTCACCAGGTGATCCATAAGTTTACCATAACTGGCCAAAGGACCATCTATCCATGAACGAACTGATTCTTCTGAGTCATGCTTTGGAGCTCCTTCATCAGTCTCCATTGGAGATGCAGGAGTCCTGTTGACAGTGAATAGCAACTCACTAGTAGCTTCAAACGTAGTCAGAACTGACTGAAGTACACCACGACCATACAAGCAATTCAACAGGACAGGATTACAGGTGTCAGGCTTTTCCAGTAGAATGCCATCAATAAAATCTATAACCTTACCCAGGTAGCGACACTTGGGTGACCAGGATGCCACTGATCCAGAAGGCTTTACATGACCTTCAAAGTTCATATGATCCAATGCGATGGAAGCAAATGTGGCAGCCACTGACTTTGAAGCAGGGGTAACTATCACCATGTCATCCCGTCTTCGAGAAGGAAGTAGCATTGCTTTCCCTAGCTCTTGAAACAAGTGCATAATGTGCAAAGAGAGTGACCGCATCATATCACAACAAGAAGAATAATACGATCTTTGCTTGTCCGCTTCCTTTGGACCACTGGCACCAGCAGCATCTGAAGACCCAGATGGTTGTGATTGGTGACTGCTTCCAGGATGTAGGGCTGAAAGACCATCTGTGCTCTGTCGTTGTGGAAGACCAGAAGCATGAGTGAGATCACGATATAGAGTAATCAGATCAAAAAACTGTGATTCAAAACTCCAGCCTGACATCCTTCTCCTCGGTATAGGATCAAGAAATTGCCTAAAGGAATTGAATCTTTGCTCCTCAGATTCTGAAGTAGTAGACTCCAAGTGCCGTGACCCATCAGCCGAACCAGCACTGCCATCCTCGATTTCAAACTTGGCATCTTCAACTAGTGCAATCTGCCATAAAATCTCACGATGAGTGCGTCCAATATCTTCCAGGACATCCTTGCTATCATTTCCAAATTCTTGAAGCAATGCAGTGACCCATCGATTATCTTTCGAGGCAGCAAGAAACAAAAGGAATTCAACAAGAAAGAGTGAGGGAAAAACTCCAGCATCAGGAGTAGCTCTGGGGTCTAGCAGAAAGGATCCCGAGAGAGCACTGAATCCCGTCAAAGTTGTCTTCAGATATTCCCGGAGAGCAGAACAGAAAGCACGCGCTAGAGGAGCAGAGTGATTTTGAGTGAAACTCTTAAAAACCATGGTGCTGTGCAGAGCAATGGACATCCCTTCCGATGACTGGGTTATACTTGGTCGTAACAAAAGCTTCAGCAAAGCTTCAATTCCTACCTTCTCAACAAACAACCGGCATGTTTCAGCATTCTCCATTGTTCGGTGAACTAACACCATCACATGAAAGATGCATAACTGGATAAACTGTTCATCACCAATTCCTTCTGACGCTGAATCTATGGCACCAACTAGACATGGACCAACATTTTCCTTGTCTTCAGTGTCCATATCCATAGCAATACTCTCATTAACTTTTCCCAATTGTCCTCTACCCTTGCTATCCTCTATCGAAGCGATCTTATTGACGATCTCAATAATCATATCTACACCAGTGCCTCTCAAAGAAGAAACATGACGCAAAAGCTCCTCAACAGCATTTGCTAAAGGCACAATTCCATCATTCATTGCAAGTACATATTTCTTATCAGTGAAAATATCGACCAGAAACCTTAAAGCTGAAGTTTCTTTGACTGCCTCTAGGCCCTTGGTGTTGAGACAAATAGCCCCAATACCGTTAGGAACACATGTAAGAGCTTTAGAAGAAGGCAGAATTCCAGCTTTCACAGACTCTAGAAAAGCGTCAGGAAGACCCAATTCATCCAACACAGCATAGCAAGTGGGGTCTTTATGAATCATTTCACTCATAACAGTAACAGCTGCAGAATATATATCACCTCCAAACTTATCCACATTCTCAAAGATCAATGAGAGAGTGGCAGGCAAGGAAGCATCATTACCATTCTGAGGTCTTGTCGAATTTGCTGGAGCATAAGTAGCAGAACCAAGTGCCTTCAACAAAACCCTGATCAGCCGCTTCTGTGAATAAAGCCAATCAACATTAGTGCTGGAGCTCTCACCAATGCTCATTGAACTTTCATCTCCTATTTCAGGACCAATCACCCTAACTACTTCTATCTGCAGTCTGTTAGTCAAAAGCTCTACTCCTCCCAAATCTTTAAAAAGAGTGACGGCTGAATTGCTGTAGTCCATCAGCTTTTGCAGAGTCTTCACTGCTAAACAGACAAGATGCATGTGTGAAGGATCTGTGTCCTCCAAAAGAGGTAAAAATGTTGGGACCATTCCCGATCCCCGTATAACACTCCCAGAACTTGACGTGGATATCACATGAAGCAAATAGAACTGGAGAAGTGCTTCAACAAATGCAATAGATGATGGGTCACTGGAGTTATTCAAAGAAGAAATCGCCCTTTGCAGCACATTAAGAAGAATCATGCGATTTCCCCCAGCAAAGCTGATGCTTGACCCACTCAAAATGCGTGCCCTCTCATGAGATGATGAATATGCAGCTAGCTGGGATCCAAGAGCATGCATTGCAAGTGTACGAATTGTTCCAGGTATAGTGTCTTCAGATTTCACTAGTCTTATTAACTCATTTGTATATTCTGGCTCATTAGCAAAAAATGATACCAGTTCATCATGAGAGTCACTTGATTGAACAAGGACGATGAAGGCAAGAAGGCATATCTTGCTGTACAGCCTGCATATTCTAGAAGAGCGGAAGGCATGAGCATATCTAATTCTAGTCAGCAACGAGAACCTATGCTCCGGAGGTATGGTGTACTGCTCAATCAACATTTTCATCAAAGAAATGTCATCCTCCTTACGCAAGTGAAGATCGGGAATATGAATAACACTCGTGCTGGTAGATGTGATCATGTCACCAGCATCCCCTGTGCTAGGGGCATTTGTACCATGCAACTCAAAGTAGAGGGTAGAACCCACACGGTTCTGAGAATTGTCACTTTCAGTTTGTACATCAGACGGAAACAGGCTTAGACCTTCATCTTGGGTTCTTTCATTTAACATAACACATGAATACAAGCCCAAACCCTCTTCCTTACTTCCCCATCCTTGTGCTAATGACAAAAGGCAACTGTTTATTGAGCCACATCCTACCAGCTTCCCACTTGCATGAAGTTTCGAGGGATTTATTTTCACTAATGCTGAAAGAGTCTCCAAGGTCCCAATGAGAATATCAGGGTCTGTTGATGCAAGCAAGAGCTTGAAATGCTGAACAAACAAAGGTAACATCAGAGAGGAATAGATAAATCCATTCAAAAAAAATAACAGAGCGTATATGCCTTCCAATGAAGAAGCAACAAATGTACAGATATAAAACAGAAGTATATGGATAGGCACCACATCATATTATGATGAATTAAAATATAATTTCTTTATTTTACCATTTTCACCATACCTCTAAACCATCGAAAGAACTTTTGTTGTGACAATTCTCTAGAATTATTTGCATCACACGCAGGATATGGAGAACTGATTGCTTAGGGAAAGGAGTATCATCTTCTAGAGTATCTGCCAAAAGGAGGTCCTTCCTAGTGGACAAGTATGTCTTGAAGTATGTATCAAAATGCAGAAACAGCGGCCTCCAATGATGAAAATTTCCCTGAAAATTTTGAAAAGTTAAGCAAACTACAGGCATGAAATTAATTCAAAAGGTGATACAAGGTATGATCTTTATCACCTTGCCATACTCCCAGTGAAAACCTGAAAGAGGAATTGCTATGTCTTGCAATGGACACTGAATCACCTTGTCAATGAATGCTTTCACTTTTGGGGGCTGCAAAAAGGACAAAGGCTGGGATTAATGGAGTTAAGACAAAAAGATAAAACAACCAATAATTCTTCTTGATCCTCTTTTTACAGATCAGGAGAATACAAACAATATTGTTGAGTCATAAACATCAAAAGGTTAGGTATACAGTTATCCTTGTGAAATGGAAGACTCCCACCACCTGCAACATTTTCTCTACCTTCCTACATTGGCTAACCTTTACCAGTGATATACTTTTCTTGTACTCACTGCACTAAATTATGTCAATCATGAACTGCAGACCCTTGAGAGGTATGTTACACCTGAAGTATAAGGTTCAAGAAAAAAAAACATGATGCAGGTATGTTTGGATTCTTAACATGCCACTATTATATGAGACCAAAAAGTTGCATACTAGAAGAGAAAAAGACTTATTAACCTTTAGAAGTCTCATCTTTTAGAGGTATGCAACAATGTATGAATCTAAATTATCTAGGTTATATCTTCCTTTATCTTATATGATATATGATATCTCCCCTGGTAATGTTGGTCCAAAGATCCAACTACATCTCACTTCTCGCGTTTTGGATAAGAATTATCGATTAATGAGCTAACAGGAGAGGCAGTATAGAGAACACACTGGAATGTAACATGTCTGACTCTGATTGTAATTTGTATGGCATGGTTATAATTCTCTTATTGTCCATCGAGAACGTTTATAGGATAATTGATACATCTGCTCTAACAGTTGATTGAACAAACTTTTACATGGAGCTGCACCTTCTGTGAGCCAAACATCAATCTAATTCCCTGGTGATAAATATTGCGTTCTACTCCTAGGATATCCCATCTGAACCCCCAATATGAGAAGAGTTAGAACAAAAACGAACAAAAAAGTTTACTATGTTGTTTTATCTAGTTCGGGATAACACATGTGTCAATTGTGGAACTATGTTACATTGCACACTGGCCACTGTCATGGAATAAAAGAATGGTTCCTAAAATTTGATGTGTTCTATATGCACATTACTGTTCCAAATCAAAGAGCCCTTTTGTGTACAGTCAATCACCATCTTATGCTACAACTTATACAATGTATGGACCAAATAACAAAATAGAATTAGGTTAGAAGAGGTGTGACAAATATGTAGTAGCTTTTATGATATAAAGAAGATAAAAGAATAAAAAATACAAAATGACAATCAATTAAAATATTTGAAGCATCAACTTAAGGGAGAAGAGTAGGAAAAGCACATAGAAGCTTGAAACCTACTTCAAGCACATAAATCCCATGTGTATCTTCCAATAGTACATAAACAGGGTCATGTAACATACATGTAAAATTCTTAGAACCATGCTATTTGAACTTGTAATGCCTTGAAAGATGCTAATTTGCCTTCAGATAAACTAAGAAGCAATGGCATCACGAAAGTTTTTAAAAAACAAATCCTTTTTAAAGAGCTAATGAGTTCGCAAGTCAGCAGCAAATTAACAAGCTGACTCTAAATTCGAAAAGTATCTCCAAGAAGTAGCCCTAATGAAACATTTTTTAACCAATCATATACCACAAAAAACCAATAAAAGCCCTATACTAATGTTATATATCACATAACATGTTTAATCGCATATCAATTAATAATCAATGACAATATAAGAAGCTATACATTCAATTTATATGTCCTTCCAGTTCATATATGGATTTAGAACTTCCAGGGATGTAAAAAAAACAACTCTGACAATTTTTTGCAAGAAAAGCCATACCTAAATTACATTTCACAAGTATCAGATATTGTATCAGAAATCAAATTGTTGATTTTTCAATGGATGAGGATAACAACTAGAACCCCTAGAAGAACATAGATCCACTGTAACTCCAAACCATACATTAAACAAACACGATTGCTACATGTACCAAGGAAAACCCTTCAAATCACGCCACACAAATCGCATTACCACAGTGATTACACATCAATCAATTAACCAACAACATACAAACCTCGAAACAAAACAAAACCACGAGAATGTAGCCCTATCTCCGATCAATAAAACCAAATTCAACACCAAAAAATAAAAAACATCAAACCCCCAATAAAACCACGCATAAATCACTAAACGAGAGCAAAAATCCCTTACAGTCTCGGAATCAAGTTTAACATTCGGACCGATAGGTCCTTCACCGGATAAAAGTTGCCGTAGCCTCGACGGCAAGCTCGATCTTAGGGTACCAGCCATATGAATGATTTCACCAAACCACTCCTCTAAACTACTCCTCTACACTCCTTTAAACTGCAAAACGAACACACAAAAGACATCAATTTCTCATCAAACAATCAATCAAATCCACCATAATCGATTAAATCACGAAAAAAAATTACAGAAAAAAAAACAAACATATTAGAGATTGATTGACCTGGTTGTGTAGAGATGATGATAAACAAGGGATTCATAAACATGAAAGTGGATTGAGAATCGAGAAAGGGAGTGAGATAGGGTTTATGAGTGTGAGAATGAGGCCCCAAAAGCCCAGAAGAAGAAGAGAGTAGAGAGAGAGAGAAGAAGAAGAAGAAGGAAAAAGGGTTCTTCGTGTTGTGTGTGTTAACCCTCGAATCGGAGAAGAGAGAGCTGCTTTTTATACACACACAGAAGGGTAGAGAGAGTCCTTTCTCGATGTGAAAATTGAAGGCGGTTTTTGCACTCCGGTCCATAGAGGGTGTGTGAGTCTTTTCATTCATCTAAATGTTACACAAATGGTCCCTCTAGTTATGGGAAAGTACATTTATAGTCCCTAGTGGCGTTTGGTATGCAAACACGACAAAAGAGTAGGACATGACTGGACTGGATGGGACAAAACAGGACTGCACATAACAAATGTATGTTTTGTGTTTGGTATGTCTAGGACTGGACTAGACTGGACAGAACTAGACAAGTTCCCCCAAAAAATTATTTGATGATTTTATACATCACATAATAGTTATAATTAACACAAATAAAATAAACTATATAGTTTATAAAAAAAATTACACAATTTTCATAAACATAAACACACACACACGCACACACACATATATATATATATATGATTTTTTGTAACTAATGTTAATGGTTATGGTAAATGTGGAGGTGGTGACGACGGTAATACTAGTAGTGACGATGNGGTGGCGATGGACAGTTGTAGAGGTGGTAGACGGTGGTGGTAGATAATCAATGGTAGTTGTAGAGGTGGTGAAGGATGTTGTTGTAGTGGAAGAGGAGGTGGAGGTGGCCGATAGTGGCTACCGGCGACGGCGGCTACGACTAGTTGTGGTAAACACTAAAACAAATACCATATTGAAGTTATATATTAAACAAGTGTTAATTAGTAATACATTAGTTTCTGCATCATTTTCTGTCCCATGTTGTTCCACCTATTTTTGTGGAACAAAAAAAACATCTTTTTGTCTCATGTTGTCCCACCTTGTCCTAGTTCATGTCCCTGTCCCATGTCGCGCAAAACGTTGGACAGTGAATTCCTGTTATGTCCCATGCTGCGCCAAACGTGGGACAGTGAATTTTGTCTTGTCTTGTCCCACATACCAAACGCAACCTAATGGTTGTCCCTATACTTATGGTGAAAGTACATTTGTTGTCCCTGATGGTTTTAGAGACTCTTTGTTTGAGTCATTGTGTTTGACTTCTTTTGTTTAGGTTTAATCCCTTTGCAACATTTTGGTAGCCTTTTACAACTAACTCAGGGGTCGTTTTGCACATGTTTAATGAGCATGTGCTTATCGGTAAGAGAAATCACTATTGATTATCTTATCGTGTAACATTTTCGACTATCGGAATGGATTGTTGGTATGGGTGAGCATCGGTCGGCTTCGGGTTGTTCGGGTGAGAAAAGTTCGGATATCCGAACTTTTCGAGTTTATTCGGGTTGGGTTGCGGATATTCGGAAAAAATGAGGAAGTTCGAACTTTAGGTTAAGATTGAGAAATTAGAAGCTAGAAATTACAAAATCAACACCAAAAATTATGTACAATATATATATGGGTTACCAACATTACATGATACTTGTTTGTGTCATATTAGCATCAAGTCTACATACCCATGCCCAAAATGCACCACATGTATTAAAAAAATTATGCATTGAAAAAACTTCGGTCGGGTTTCGGGGCCAAAAACCACACCCCCACCGGATCCTATATAAACGACAAACATGTCGGATCTTAGTCTTTGGGTAATTCGGATTTGTCGGGTTTTCGGTGAAATGGCTATAGTTCGGGTCGAGGCATTCGGGTTTTTCGGGCTTTGCTCACCCCTAATTGTTGGTAATGTCTTGAATTCGGTAGATGTTTACCGGGTAAGACTTTTGATCCTTGTTATGCATCTTACTGGTTAAGATTCTCAATATGCTCAATTGATGAGGTAAGTGATATCGGTAAGCGTTTAACCGATAAATGTTTAATAAATGGCCCCTTAGTCATGGCATAATAAGCATATTGTTACATTCTTCTTCTCACAATCAATGAGTAACTTGGATAATAAAGAATATGCGAAATGGCGTTTCGAGAATCATTTTGATTCTATCTTTGTTTAGTTCTTTCGAAGAAAGTACACTTTAATGTGTTTTTAACTGTTTACATTCACCAGTGTTCTTTTTTCTCTTTTTATTACATATGTGTTGTCTCTTTTTGTTTTCTCTCTTTAAGACATTTATATACTTATAGGATTAGTAGTGCCAATGGCTTAGGGTGGTAATTGCATAAAAAGGCAACACTACACGACTATCCTTCTACTACTACTGAATCGTCTACGAAAAGCGTGCATATATCAACACATCGATTTTTTTAAGGGCAAGTGACTAGATGATTGATGATGGTTGATGGAAGTCGAGGTAAGCAACCGAAGAGATTTGGATGATAAAATGCTTGTTCTTCTGTAAACTTTGTCTCCAATTCTTCTCACGATTGTTGCTTTTTCCGTCTACACTTCACCACTATAAACTTATGGTCAGAAGTCGCCCTTGCCTATATTAGAGAATAAGTCAATATGTTTTTTCTTTCGTTGGTAGTGTATTGAAGCTTGTTAATAAGAAGGGCATACATGTAGTTTTCACTACTGAACCTAGGTGACGCTCTTCCCTAGGTCAGCCGAATAAGCTGCTGGTTATCCGATCAAGACACAACCGAATTGAATATTTAAGAAGTGTTAGGGTTAGAGGGGAACTCTACAAAATAATTCTAATTTAAAGTTTGTAAAGGACCTTCATATCTTCTTTCTCTTTGAATCATTCAAATGTAAACTCTTATATTTCTTAAATTAAAATAAAAACATTATGTTTTTTAATCTAAAAAAAACACTACTTTTTTAAATCTAAAATATTTGAACTACACAATAAATTTTTAGCTATAAAACCTATACCAAATAATTGTATTTCATCTCTTTAATTTGTCACAATATTATTATATTTTATGGGATTTATTTATTTGTTACAATTTTTCATGAGATATTACAAAATACTTAACTTGTGTATGTTTTCACTTTATGAAACACCGATACACTGTTTCACATTAATGGTGTTATTTCAGTGATTAAGAACACATCAATGTTAATATATGTGTTGTTTCGTCGTGTAAAACATCACTGTGTGAGAGAAAGAGAGCTAGTGCAACATGTGTTATTTTCACATGATTTTTTCAATCTACGACTTAGATTCAAGGTATTAACTAATATATATATATATATATTTGTTTCACAACGTCAATATTTTTTATGTTTTTATGAAATAAAAATATAGCTAAAAAGTTTCACATTTGTTAGAATTTTCATATGATTAAGAAAATGATATACCAATTTATAGACAACAAACGAGTGACAACATTTTTTCAAGTTTAAGCCTCATATTGGTATCTTTTAGTTAACCTATTTGAGTCGGGTATTATTTAGGTAAAATCTTAAGAGACGCACGACGACGACTTGAAATCATAAGATATCTTTGAGGATAATAATCATGTATTAAGATAAGGTCCTGAAGTAAGCCACATGAACCCTCGAACGATTTCACCAAACGATCGAACGATCATCGCAAGATTGTTGTATAAAGACGTACAATATCGTACGATATTATATTAACGGTAACTTTGTCTTCAATTTATTCAATTGTAACAGGTTGACGACGGTTATCGAGAATCAAGCTAACAATAAAGACCAAGATATGCTTTCCATCAAGATTCGACCGTTACGAGCAAAATTCTAGCATCGGTTACAACCGTTACTTTAATGAACCATTATGGAGCAACGGTCACAATATAATCAACTATAAAAGGATGAAGATACCAACTCAAAAGGGAGAGATCTCGGAGGCTATCCTACGCACAATCATTATTCTCTCAATTTCATTTACGACCATTCTTGTTTCTCTTATTGTAATCGTACGATATACGCTGTAACCATCAAGGATGTCATCCCTTATTGGTGATACATAGTGCAACGTCGGCTACCCCTTAGTCGACCGCAGGTTTTTTCCTCGATCGTGAGGTTTTTCCTGCGTCATCAATTGCGTTGTCTTATTTCCTTACTTTATCGCACACTTTATTGAATTAGATTCTTTCTCTCGACGGATTAGCCTCACATTATCTTACGATCTTAATTTGTGTAATTTTTTACATAAACATGTATGCAATTTTTCTAAAATCTTATTCCCAAAAAATGTATGTCATATATAATCTATTAACATCTTTTTTTCTTCTTCATTTAAATAAAAATTGAATAATATGAATCAAACAATTCAATATTTTCTCATAATTCACCTTAATTACTATTTATAATAAGACCGATATTATGCAAAATAATTATGTGCTCTCTTTTTCATTTAATTTGAGAGTGTGTTTCAAAAGTGCTTATTAACTTATTGGCTTTTCAAAAAGCCAATAAGTTAAAGATGGCTATTTGATACAAGGTAAAAAACAATTTTTGAAAAGTAAGGAGGGTGTGGCCGTTTGATTTGGCTTTTGGTTTTTCCCTCTTATATAACTTTACCTTTTAACCCAAACACTTTTCAACTTATTGACTTTTACCACCACATAAACTAATCCAAACATCTCTTCAAAAGTTTCTTTTTGCCACCATCATAAATCAATAAACACTTTTGTCCAAAAGCACTTTTTGAGTTCAAAAAACACTCCCAAACACCCTCTGAATTTCACAAATTAAAAACATATCAAAACCATTTATTTTAGACATATCTTAGTAGGAAATCTGAAAAATGCTAATAAACTTGATGCGGATCATTATATTTTTGTAAAATTTAAATCATTTGTTTTTCTATTGCTTGTAAACTTCTATCTCACATCTAGATGCAGACTTTTTTAAATAGGATTTTGGTATTTACATCTATAATTTAGAGAAGAAATTTTTATCAAAATGTAAGGTATTTTTTGACTTTTATATTAAGGAAACCTATTATAAAAAGAAATACAATAGATATCTGTTTTCCATATTAATGATATAGAATCGGTAACTGATAATACTTGAAGGATATATTTTTGTAGGATAAACTAATACAATTGACCAGTTTGTTAACAACGAGTTTAGAAATCTAACAAATACTTGAAGATTCGCGTTAAGTGATCTTGTTAACGATGGGTTTGTCGAGCTTCTAAACGGATGTAATCATACATTACTCCTTGAAAATGATTGTCATTGTTTGCTTGCGTTAAGTAGATGGAATTCATTCCACCAGAATATAGTTTGGTGCCTGATATTTCGATGTTGAATAGCCAATACAAACCATGTATTCCATGCCTTGCAATTGCATTGTCTCCCCCAATTATCCCCGTTGAAAATAAAGGTAGCTTGTGTAAATCATTGATGCGAACCTGAAAACTATACAACGTTAGATATGAAATTTCAGGATTATTCGCAAGTACACGTTTTCATGATTAAATACCTGTATATTAGCTTGATGTGCAGAAGCAAGTGCCAATCTAAGTACATAAGTTTCACTCTTGTTGAAGTTGTAATTGCTAAACCTGATCGTCCATGTTGTCCTAGCATAGACACCTGTACTCGTTCTCCTATGAAAAGTGTCAACAATAGTCCTAATTTAATCAAAATCTGTCAACAGCGAATCCGTAGTTTGACTAGTAAGGAACTTGATCATGACTATCTGTCACGACATTGATCATGAATATTCATTATATTATTTATCATGAGTATTACATAAAATAAACAAAGGTATTAATAAGTTGTACGCATGTAACAATAAGTTGTAAATGTTGTATAATATAGGCCATATAAAAATTATTGTAGGAATATGCTCCCATTGAATATACTTGTGATTGAAAATGTGAAATCTTGTTAAAGAATTGAGAAAAAATAGATATCAATATAGGTATCAAATTAAAAATAATAAAGTCTCATTTTATATCATTTTCTCATTTAAAAATTAAGTTAATTAAGATTTAGAAAAAATTGAACTTAATCTACTGGTCTTCAAAACTTGATCCATCTATATGAAAAGGTTAATACGAGTTTCCAAAGCCCCTCCAAATTTCCATTTTTATTGTTTATTAAATGATTAAAATAAGATTAGCATAAAAAAAGGTCTTGTATCCATTAGGAATAACACTTTTATCTCAAGAAAAAAAAAAAAAAACTGAAATTATTACTAATCAAATGAGGACTCAAAGTATTATGATGATGGTGAGAACTTTTATCTTAACTTAACTAGCATTTAATGTATAGATAATGTGTTTGCTTCATATTTATTTTGTTTATAATGTGAAACTTTTCTGTCCACCATCATCTTATTTCGAGGACTTACAGAAATACCCGAAAGAATGTTTTCATATTGATGCTTAATATTTCTAGTTTATGTGATTTTATAAATTTTAAAATATTTTTTTATCGATGAATCAAAAATAGCCTAGGTGTAAGTTTTGTTTCACCAAGAAGTTAAAAAAGTTCTTTGTGTAACAAGTAAATGTGAAGCAAACATGTTATAAAACAAATATATGTTAATTAATATTCTAAATCCTATCCTTATATGAAAACAAAAATTATATGAAATAACACATGATGTACTACTTCTCAAGGTTATCACGATTTCGTTGGTTCTCAGACCATCCATAATGGGGAAGCCGATGGCATCGGCAAAGCCATCGGCTTTGTCGGGTCCATCGGCAACACCGCCGCGGCCCCATCGGTTTCAAGTGCTTCGGCACCACCAAACCGATCGGTAGACGCACCCACCCCACCCCACTCCCTTTCTCTCTCTTGTTTCTCTCTATCTCTCCCTTCTTTCTCTTTTTTTTCTTATTAATTATTTAATGTTTGGGTAATATTGGGTAAAACATAGTGGATGGTTTGGGTTGGTTCGGGTAAGATAGTGAAAAACTGATGTGGCGCTGATGTGACGATTGGGTTCATTGGGTTCACAGTCTACCATTACGAATGGTCTCAAAAGAAGGTCTCCTACATATATATAAATATTTCAAATACAAAACATTTATTCTTACAAGCCATAACGATTAATTCATTATGATCAAAATATTTATGGAAGATGATAAGGTTTATTCACTATTATCATGACTTTAGACTAGGAGTGATTGATATATTTATATAACCAAATACTCATTAAAGTAGATGAACGGTTAAGATTGGTCTATATAGTTTGTAAGAGGTACATGGTTTGTATTTATAATTCACACACACACACATACGGAGTTAATCATTTGAGAACTCCAAAATTTGTGATGTCTCTAAGAACTTCTGCCTTAAAGTTTTGTTTTACATGATTTTTTCCATCTAAGTATAATANATATATTTTTTTTTTTTGTTTCACATTGTTTTTGATCATATGTATCGATTCACAATGTAAAACTCTTTTACATGTACTTTTTGTTTCACAAACATGCCAAAAAGGTTCACATTGTCAAACGAATACATTTAGAGACATATATATATATATATATATGTATTATCATTATATTATATTTTTAGCCATTGATTAAAAAATCATATGAAATAATACATAATGCACTAGTTCTTAAAGTTCTCATAATTTAGAGAGTTTTCAAAAGAAGGTCCCCTATATAAAATGTACTTATGCATGGTATCACATACCTGAGGACATGGGCAAAGAAAAAATCTTTTGTATAATTACTTTGTCCAACTGTGTACACTAAATCGTGATAGGGGTTTAAGTCTGAATATCTGTCCCATAATCCATATTGTCTGTACCTGTTGGATGGATGTTGTTAGTATCACATTATAATTAAAAGTTTTTCTTGTGTTGACGTTAGTAAATGTACCAACCTATTTGGGCCGTAATTGAGAAGGAACTTGTTGAGGTATTTTGGGTTAGGATCAGGAATGAAAAATTCCGCGGCAGTGCGATCTGGAATGCCGATCTCCCATAAGGTCGGTCCATCTCTTGGGGGTTCATATAAAAGATCACCCAAATTGATATTAACCCTTGGTGTAATGTTAATAATCTTAGAATTTCTAAAATCACCAATAAATCCGGGGACCCAAGCATAAAGATTGTATTCACCGGCAATTATGTTTGGTATGGAAAAATACCCGTTCTCATTTGTTTCAGTCCAAAATTGGTATTTCTAGTGAACAACCATGAGTTAGCAATAATATTTGATCACATATTAACTACATACTAAAAAGTTGTATAACGAGAAAAAGAATATCTATTTGATATCTAAAAGAAATCGGTTGAAAATAATTGAGAGTACGAATTCACCTTGTTTTCTCTTTGCCATGATCCTACATCTCCTGGTGTTGCTAACCCGACATAAGCCCCCTTTGCAGGTATGCTATGACCGCCAGTGATGAACCTGCATACCAACATAAGTTAAAAAATATTGAACTAGTTGTAACGGTAGATCTAAGAATTTTGGTGATGCTCGAAGTTCAATCATGATATAGAATATAATAAAAGTCAAACCTTCCATTTTTAGCAAATTAATACTCCATCCATCCCAAAATAAGTGTTTACAGATTTCTATTTCTGTTTGTTCCAAAATACACGTTTACTTTCAAAAAACAGATGACTAAATTCTCAAATTCTCACTTAGTTAATGCACAAATATTTGAGAGTTGTGAAGAGAGTTAAATTGTTTTAGGGTAAACTTGTAATTATATTAACTAAAAAGTGTAATTATCAAGATTGTCTATGACTATGTGTCATTTCTATTATGGACACTTATTTTGGAATATAGGGAATAAGACAATTAACAATTAGACAACAAACAATTAAAAAATTAGTTATCAACTAACAAACCCTAACTCTAACAATTAATAGTTAACAAAAGATTAACAATTAAGCATCAACAAAGTATTACGTTACCTATCTAGGACAAGTAATGTACCCGTGACGGCACCCCGTTGACTAGCATGTTGGAAGTCCTTTGAAGCGGGAAAGTCATATGGCCATTTTTTGACTTCAACAGACATCTGAAAATAAAAGGTTTGATACGTGAGATTTATATGCATATGTGATTTTTTTCTAAATTTTTAATGATTAAACCTGCTTCTTGGCATCATCCCAAAGCATAAGAGGGTCTTCTCTCTTTGGAACAGTATTAAGATATATAAATATCGGACCAAGGACTTTCTTCCATCGCTCCCCCTTGCTAAACTTGAGCACCATAGCGATTCCGCCATAATGAGCACTCGAAAACAACTACAATGTGTGATTATTTCACATCATATCTCTTCAAACTTATGATTTCATATAGAGAAATTTTATATAACTTACAGTTTGAGTTATAGGTCCAACATGAGAAGTCAACTCTGGCTTGGTAGGACCTCCGACCTTAAACTCATTACTTGGTGTAATTTGCCAAAATCCCATCGCTGGATCCTTACTTATCCATCCATGGACACCAAGATCCTTCAATTCACAAGTGTATTGATATTTATCATCTACCTGTATATACATTTTATACAAAGATATTACAGTAAAATGTTAATATGAAGTTGTACAACCTAAAACGTTATATCCTTATATAACAATTAGTTGTTAAATTGAAGTTGGGCAACTTTATAAGACTCAAGAAGTAAATTGTTTTATTAGCTTTTTTATATGACACTTATTAAATAGATTTGAACAAGACAGGGACGGACCTAGCTTTGTGGATACGATGGCACGTGCCACCGTTTCATTCTCCATCGTAGTGTAAAAAATTATAGGGTCCTGAAAGGCGCCACCGTATTAATTTGTTGTGTGCCACCATATATATTTTGAAACTGCAATTAAGACACAAGTTTTCTTTGGTATAGTTGGTAAGTTCCTAGACTTTTGAACTTGATGTCTTTGGTTTAAGTCTTGTTGGAGTCATTTTTTTACTGATTTTAGTTTTAATTTATTTATTGTGTTTATTAAAAATATTGCTTGCACAACAAGGCTTGAACTTTAGACTTTACACCTAAGAAGCAATGGACCAACCACTAAACCAATATAAACTTTAGAGTTAATTACATTTTTGGTCCCTGTGTTTTGGTGATTTTAACACTCTGGGTCCATTTTTAAAATAATTATGGATTTGGTACTCGTGGTTTGCATTTTATAACGCTTTGGATCACTTAGTTCTAACTCTGTTAATTTTTTCTATTAAATGGATTTAGTACATGGGTATTTTAGTCATTTAATTCTCCTTTATGTTTTTTTTATTAAAATAGAGGGACCAAAACTGTAAAGCACCCTTATTATTAATAGAAAATAAAATAAAAATAAAAGTATAATCCATTTTATCTTCATCTTCCTTGCGTGAATTGCTTCATTCATCCACACCCTTCATCTTTCCGGCGACCTAACAGAGACCATCGGCCTCCACCGTCGTCATCGCCACCAATCGCACACCTCCACCATTATCTGCACCACCAAAAGGGTTTCAATCTCGGAGGCATCATCTTCTAGTTTTTGATTCATCGTTGTTAATGTCTTTAGAATCGTTTTTGAATTCTTAATCTTCATCTATAATCGATTTTGGCTT
>LUCG01028518.1:0-10607 GCA_001633085.1 Carthamus tinctorius | reverse complement strand
CCTTCTCAAAGCTTACTTTATAAAACTTTCACTAATTAGGACAATTTGGTCCTAACAATTTGTTTAATAGTTACTATGCTATAAATTGTTCGAGCGACTTATCTTTCGTTCCGGTTGGGATCTGTGCTTTCTCTTATTAGAAAGAATATGTATATGATTGCAGAGATGAATTAAAGAAGTAGACGAAAAACTAGAGAGAAGCGAGCCCAGAAAGAGAAGGAGAGGAAGGAAACTACGGGCGAAGGGAACAGATCAAGTGAGTTTAATCCAGAAATCAAAAGAGTGAGACGTGAAGGTTCTTACGTATATGAGGATTTTATGCTAACCGAAGGAACATATGTCAAGGTTGTCTAAATTACCGTTCTAGAGCCTCTTGTTCTTTAATTGTAGATGGGTGAGATGAGTTATGAAGAATAACATGTTAGGATTCAAAATCAATGACTTTAGAAAATCCTTGGGGGGTTTCCAATATTTTTCGGTTTGATATTTTGTTTCTTGATTTTTGTTCGATCAATTGTCAAGATTTTTACTTGAACCCCATAGAGTATTTTTCTTGCCATTCATCTTGTTCATTTCTTCATCTGGGTCAATGGGTTTACGTTTGGAATCAACAAACTTAAATGTTGAATTCATTGTTTTTCATGATCAAAATCGCTTTTATGTTTTGATGTTTTGTGGGTTTTGGTATTTTGTTTGATTATTGATTGATTTATCAATGAATCTTCACATATGTTTGCGTGAGTTAGCACATGATCTTAAAAAATTTAGCATTATAGTTGAATTGCCTCATCCTCGGAAATTATGGAAACCTCATTCGCTAACTTTGTGAACTGGCTCAAGAAGATGGAGACGACAAAAGAGCATTACGGTTGAGGTCAGTAGAACTTCAAGTTTTGGCTTCCATGGTAAACTGATGCTCCCGTGATATCTTTATCACATTGGTGTCTATGTATGTGCAAAAAGTTGTTCATTGCAAATTGCATTATGTTGAATTTTATTTTACAATGCTCGAGAATGTAGCAAATTAAGAGGCTCTTAATTATTTTGTTCTAAGTTAGTGTATCTTTGGTGCTTCACTAATGTATTGTGAATGCATGGTACTTCCTAATGGTATACAACATAAATTTGGGTGATATCATAACCTGTTGCATAAGCTCATATTGTTTTAATATCCTTTTTGTGGCCTAGGTGCAATTTATGGTTTGTTTTTCTGCTGTAATGTACTTGTCGTAACTCAACTCAGTGGTAGAAAAATCATGCCGAGTTGTGTTAGGACCAAATTGTCCTAATGATATGAAAGTTTTATAAAGAAAGATTTGAAGGTTTGATTAGTATTTAGCTAGAAGTTGTAGCTAGTTAATATGGACTTGATGTAAATGGACCCTATATATAGGAGTCTAGGGTTTTGGGAAAGTGTGGAAAACATTTCTCATGAGTCGATTAAGGTGTGTGCGTGTGCGTGTATTTCTTGTAAGCTTTGAGAGCTCTCATTCAATAAGCAAAAACTCTTTCATTTTCTCTATTGATTTCTCTTCTAAATCGATCATCTATATTGTAGGGGTGAGCTTGGTCCGGGAACCGAACCGAAACCGAAACCGATAGGACCGAAACCAAAAATGTCTAAATCTTCAAACCGAAAACCGAACCAAATATGTATATACGGTTTCAGTTTGGTCTCGGTTTTGGTCCGGTTTTTCGGTTCTAGAACCAAATCAGGACCGAATTGAAAGTNGTATAGTTCAAATTGGACACCAAAAAAGAAGATAAAAGTATGTAAATCCACACATAAAGTGATAAAACAAACAAAGTGTAGCGATAAAACATGTAAACCCAATTTCATTACTTTGTTAGGGGTTTTATTAGCGGTCCTTTAATGAAGTTCAATCAATCTCCATCGGTCATATCTTATTTTGTTAGGGATTTGATTAGGGGGCTTCGAAAATTAAAAAATTGGGTCTTTTGAGTTACCCGGTTCGGTCCCGAAAAAAACCGAAACCGACTGGACCAAAACCGATAAGAGTGAATTTAGAAAATCGAAAACAGAACCGAAAATTATATACGGTTTTGGTTCAGTCGGTTTTTGGTTCAGTTCGGTTTTTCGGTCCAAATGCTCACCCCCACTATATTGTTTGATTGTTTTGAGACCAACCGGTTGAATAACATATTTTTGTGGTTTATAAAAATCATTTACTTAATTTGCATGTTTGTCGAATAGACAAACCAAATAACCAAGAAAATGGCAAGCATAAGATCCTCATACAAGGAGTCGTTAAAGGTATGGATGTAATTCATGTGTGAGGTCCTGGGTTTAAGCTATGGGCACCACACCTTTGCCAATGGGATGCATGCGATTTTTACCTCCCCCGTGATGACCGTGGAACCGGTACGATGGGAGCACCCCAGAGGATGGCGTATACTCTTTTTCCCCCTTAAATAAAAAACTGACCATGGATCATCATTCTTGGATGTAAACAAGATGGTCAGTAATGTTGTTAACTACTTAACTTTTAAGACATGTCCCACATTATGGATCATATGTAAAATATCAATGTTTATGCACAAAAAAGCTCCTCTTATTGGTCGAACATTTGCTTGCATAATAGGACTCACTTGACAAAGGAGGGAACAACTGGTCGACTGTGTATTGGTGTGATGGTCTATTGCCAACTAAGCTACATACTCGAGGTCTAAATCATGTCTACTATTACGTACTATCAATCTATCCCAACTTTTTGCAGCCCTTCGTTGTGGATTCACCAAGTATTTCAAAAATATCTGTAAAAAGTTCTATTTGAAAATTGAAATGATCTTGATAGAACATTTGTATCTTGCCGCATTGTAAGTATGAGTAAAGTTATTTTATCAACACAAATATGTAGAGTTGAAAAGATAGGAATTTGTGTTTAGCAGTTGACTAAGAGCATACAACTTTAGCTTTAAAACAGAGAAAATGAGACATTTTGTTCTTTAAATTGTTTCAACAAATTCTCTATATTGTTTTCTAAAATAAAGAAGACTAGAAAAATCTTCAATGATAAAATGTGATCAAACAAAATAGTTCGTTACCCTAAGTCATTTAACATGTCATGTCATAGCCACGTCATTTTACCACGTGTATTAAGTAATTGCCACCTAATACACTAAACCGGGAAAACGGGTTATAACCGGTCATAATGGTATTATGTGAACACAAATAGAGAGTTCAATGGTATATTGAGCACAAAAAATAGTTCAGTGGTAACATTTGATCAAAATGAAGAGTTCGTTACCCAAATAAGTCATTATCCCTTTGTTATTTGAGTCAATTTCCCTAAATAATAATGATACAAGTTCGGTGTTCGAGATTTGTTTTTTTAAAACTTGTACTTTTTTTTCCAGTAAAATTACTTATCAACTTATCTCATGTCAAATCGTAGTTAAAAATAGGTTTTTGTTTTTTTTCTAAAGTTCTCCAACAACATTGTTATCTTGATTTTTCTATAACCGAAAAAACTTCAAAATTTTTAAAAATCCGGTGGTAGAAGAGAAAAAAAATATTTTATTTAATCCCATCAATAAAATAAAACCTCTATAACTTTATATTCATTTTTTTCCAAATGAATTCACATAATTAATTATAAAATATTATAATAATAAAATTTAGATAAAAATCTCCAAAATAAAAGTTCCCATAAAGCTTCCTATACACGCCACAAGTTAATGAATAAACAATATAAATAAGCAAATCTCGTTCCATCCGTTTCCAAAGAAAGCAAAGCAACCAACCATGGCTAGTTCTACCACCATTGAGAATCTACCGGACCATCTTTTATCCAACATTCTCGTTCGGGTCCCGGCAACAACCCTTGCCCAAATGAGGTCCGTTTCCAAACCCATGAATGCTTTATTATCTCAACCCTCTTTCATTCAATCCCACCTTCATCGTTCCATCAAAACCAACCATGAAATCCTTCTGGTTTTCAAACAATTTTTCTCAACCCAAGTCACAGCACACCCCTCTACCTCTCCCCATTTGGAACTCCCAGATTTCATTCAACTTCCTGTTGATGAAGATCCATCTGATAAATATATGGGTCACCAACTTATCGGTGCTGTTAATGGCTTAATTTGTCTTTCTTACCACCTAGCAAATTGTGGTTGTATCATTCAGATCTGGAACCCTTCTATCTCGGCCCTTTTAGAACTTCCGCTACTAGCTCTCTCGGGTGAATTTCTAAACCGATATCGGTTTGGGTTTGATCCCAATAACGACGATTACAAGATTGTCAGGCTTGCTTATGAGCCTGATCAAGACTATGTGCTGGTTCACGTCTACAGCATGAGAAAGCGTTGTTGGAAACTGATAACCCAAAGGTTTCCTGCACATCTTCGAATATTCGGTCGAGACGAAGTTTGTGGAGATGGCCATGATGGCCGTCTCCATTGGCTCTGCTATCATGATAATGATGATGATGATGATTATTATTATGATCAAGAAGATTCAGAAACGAAAATAGTGGCATTTGATTTGGGTGCTGAGACGTTCAGTCAAATAGCTCTTCCCGTTGATAACATTGGTCGCGAGAACGATCTTGGAGTTTTGGGTGGAAAATTGTGTTTGATGTCATGCTTTAAAGATGATAATTGTGAAGTGTGGTTGATGAATGAGTATGGGAATGCTGAATCATGGGCCAAACACCATGTCTTTTCACAGTTTGGTGCTAATAATATGAGCCCTTTTGGATTCACGTTAAGTAACGAGTTTCTATTTACAAGTTCCGGTGTTCTTTCTCTGTACGATCCGATAGCAGCCAAGGTTAAATCCTTTATGTTTAAGGTTGGGTGTTGTGCCAACATTGTTCCATATGTTGACAGTCTTGTTTGGATAACTCCGGATAAGCGTAAGAAGAAAAGGAAAAGATGTATGGTCCCAAGCAAAAGCTAATCCTGATGCCAATGTTAATGTATTTTATGGGTTTTCTAGTTTTGATGTCCTCTATGTATGAACAGCGTGTCTGATGTTTAGGCATATGTTTGTAACTCATTTAAAACGTACTTTTAGGTGTTGGTTTGGATGCAACTCTTTAACGTTTCAGCTTCTTGAATTTATTTATTTCTTGCTAAAAGCATCTCCATTAGCTTTGTTTTAAAGCACTTGTTTCATTTTCATTAATCTATACTACATATTTTATAAAGCATTTGACTCCCAAACTTTTAAATACAACCACTAAGGCTATGCGTACCGCAGCCTTGGGCTGAGCGGGCTCGAGCCCAACGGGCTCGACGGGCTGCAGTATGCGGTGGATGATGCCGGCGGGTTGGAGTGACTTCGGGTTGGGGACACCGCTGCATGTTGTGTGTGTCTCGTGTGCGTGGTGTGTGTTTTATATGAGAGGGTTGGGGTACGGGTTGTAGAGGGTTGGAGAAAAGCTGATGTGGTATGTTAGGTTGAGAGGGTTGAAAGGGTTGGGGTACTGATAGCCTAAAGTACATGATATTGTTTTTTTTAAGCACATTCGCTTAAAACCTCTTAAATACAACTACATAAGCTTTAAAGTACAATTATGTCAATGTTATACTTGGATGTCTTTTCCCAAGACTGACCATTTGCCTCCGCCAATTCACAGTTTCACACACGGATATTTTTTCTCAAATTAACTATTCAGTCACCTTATCACACTATGGGGGTGTTTGGGATTGCGTTTGAATACAACTTATGCTTATATGGAAAAAGTGCTTATTAACTTTTTGAAGAAGTTAAAATAATTTGTCTTTTTAAAAAATGACTTATCAGCTTCTTGGACAAGCCATAAGCACTTCCATTCAAATACTCAAAATAGCTTATTTCTTTCCTCACGATGAAATAAGTAACTAAGTTTGCTTTCATATTCTCTAGATTTATTCTCAATTGCTCTGTCTTGGTATGGTTTCGGAAAATTGCTTCACGGGTAATTCCATATCTTACTCCCGTTCTCATCTCTATCTTCTCTTTGTTTGATTTGTGATTCAACTGCTATCATCTCCATATTATCCCGACTCTATTTGTGATCAACGAGGCAATTTCACTTGTTCTTCCTTTCTTCTTGTGTTTTTGTTATTTGCATAGACTTCAAAATGTTCATTTGGTCTTTCTCCTCCTGATTTATGTTCTCTTTTCTGGAATTAAATGTTGATCAAGCCATTGGCATAACAGGTGGGTGTGAGGTGGAATGGAACAAAGCCCTCTATGTAGAACAAATAGAACGAGACATGTTATTTTTAGCGGACTCATTTATATATATCTCTTACTAATCTTCTGCTTAAACGCATAGACACTACAAGAAAAACACCTTTTTGCGCCGACCAAAATACGCCGCAAAAAACGCACTAAACGACAAAAAAAGAGTAGACGTTTTTGACTTTCAATGCAGGGTTTTTTGCGGCGACATCCGATGCCGCTAAACGATTTATGCTTTTTTATTTTATTTTTTTCCCACGAAAAAAAAGAGCGCCTCATTTTCCCGGGATAAAAATTTTCGTGTCGCCGCAAAAAGTTACTGACGCAGCAAAAGATTATCTGATTTTTAATTATTTCTTTATTAGTTTTATAACTAAATAAAAATTCGTCGCCGCAAAAAGAACGCCGCAAAAGAATATTGGAGATATAGGGTTTTCTTTTGTATACATCTCATTCTGGTTATACTCAAAAGATCGACGGTCTCTCTGAAACCTCCTCCAGCGCCATAACTCCTCCGGCGGCGAACATTCACCTCCTCCGGCGGCGAACATTCACCTCCTCCGGTGGCGAACATTCACCTCCTTCGGCGACAACGACGTGATACCTCATTCATTTCTATTAAACTATTGGTTAATTAACTATTATAACTTTAAAAAAAAAATCAAATAATTTCATTAAACTATTGATAAGTACATGATATTTTTTCCAAAGCTTTAGGTTAAAATCTTTTAAATTAAAATTTTTTATTTATTGATTTATTAAATCTTTTTATTTATTTTAAATAACCATTAACATATAACGGGAATTTGGCCAAAGTGGCCTAAATACACTATGAAATTAACCTCCTAACCATTCCTCTCCCAACTTTACCAAACTAGCCATCAATTCCATGATTCTAATTCCATGATCCTTGATTAGGACTAAAATTGTAAGAATATTTCAAACTTAGAGACAATCGAGGAGTCATAACTCCTTGATTTTATCGATTCCGTGATTTCATATAAAATGGTGAGACAAATCCATGATGATGTGGGTTCGAGGAGTGGTAACTCCTTGATTCAAGCCAAATTCATTAACTCCTTGAAAGTTACACTTTACCCCCTAAAATTTTAATATTTATTCACTTTATACATTTTAGTTTTCAATATTTCATTTTACGTTTTAGTCATATATTATATATTGACTGAAATATGTTAATAAAATACGTTTTAATTTTAACAAATTACGTCATTATAATCGTATCGTCGATACGATCGAAATGAGTCTAATATTGAATATTTTTTAATATAATTATTTTATTATATATTACATATAGTACGATTATATGAAGCCATGACATTTACAGAAATTACATTTTAGCTCCTAAACTTATAATATTCATTCAATTTTTACTTTTTAGTTTTTTTATATTCTATTTCATGTTTTTGTTATATATCGTATATTGGTTAGAATATGTTAAAAAATACGTTTTAATTTTAACAAATTACGCCATTATAATTGTATCGTCGATACGATCGAAATGAGCCTAATATTGAATATTTTTTGATGTAATTATTTTATTATATAATATATATAGTACGATTATGAAGCCATGACATTTGCAGAAATTACATTTTAGCCTCTAAACTTATAATATTTATTCAATTTATACTTTTTAGTTTTTTATATTTTGTTTCACATTTTAGTTATATATCGTATATTAAGGCTGACAATTTGGGTCGGGTTCGTGTCGTTCCGACCCATTTATTTTCGTGTCAAATTCGGGTCGTGTCGTTTTTTTCGAGTCGGGTTCGTGTTGACCTTCGTGTCGACTCATTTAGGCCAAGTGTGTTCGACGAATATTTTTTCGGTTTTCGAATACGGTTTTCGGGTACGGTTTTCGAATATGGTTTTCGAGCACGGTTTACGTCATAAAATTTTCAAATTCCTTGTTTGTTTCCAACTTTTGGTACGGTTTTTTGAATATATTTCTGTTCAATTTTGAATTAGATACTAAACTACTAAAGTTCCAATAAAATAATAAATAGTTCTATTAAACAACCGAAATAAAATTATAACGATTATCAAAAAAATCAATCAAAATGTCAAAATCATTAAACACGGTTATGGTAAAAAGCTCAAAATATCGAATACAACCATAATGTAATAGTGTACTAGTAAATTAAATAAAAAAGTATCAACCATGTGAGGTGAGCTGTTAGCCTGCTACTCCATCATTCCCAAAATTATTGTACAGTTTTGACTTTTGAAAGTCTTTTTTTCGACTTTGACCTTAAATATTTTTGTTTGTATTATATAATACTTGATGCAAAATATCTTAATGGGTTGTGGTTTCATTGGTATAATTTTCATCAAGTATTGTATAACACAAACAAAAATATTTAAGGTCAAAGTTGGAAAAGAAAACTTTTAAAAGTCAAAACTGGACAATAATTTTGGGACGGATGTAGTATTTCATATTTTCGTTTCAGTTTTAAAAAAATCGGGTCGAAATCAGCTTGGCGGGTCAACCCTAACCCGACCCATTTTTTTCGTGTCGTCTTCGTGTCGACCTGATTTTGACCCGCTTCCGGTTCGAGTTGGGTTCGTGTCACTTTGGCTTGAATCAAGGAGTTACCACTCCTCGCTTGGACCCATGTCACGGATTTGTATCACCATCCTATTTGAAATCACCGAATGGATAAAATCAAGGAGTTATGACTCCTTGATTGCCCCTAAGTTTGAATTTTCTTTCAATTTTGGTCCTAATCATGGATCATGGAATTAGAATCATGGAATTGGTGGCTAGTTTGGTAAAGTTGGAAGAGGAATGGCTAGAAAGTTAATTTCATAATGTATTTAGGCTAGTTTGGCCAACTTCCCACATATAACCCCCCAACACACACACACACATATTATCTACATGCTAACAGTCATGTAAAGTATACATCAGCTACACCATATATCTCTATTTTATTGTAAGCATATAGTTAAATTCACAACACAATGCATGAAGTTCGTCATATAAATCCATATAAATCTATCTTACTACTTATGATAAGATTTATCATAGTTTATAACCCGGCGCGAAGTCTGGGATCTTAATAATTAGTTGATAATCAATAATTAAAAACTAGCATCAATGTATAATAAACGTTTATTAGCAATACTGATAACTAATATGTAGCCCTTTAAATGGAAACTGGATGGTTAGGCTGGGGTGGTTATTCTCCTTGGAGAGGTTTCAAACTCAAGTCATCGTGACTTGGTGTCACGGTAGCACGATGATACTCCGTTGCACCAACATGCCGTTAAAAAAATGTATTTATAATAAATAGTAAATATATAGAGGCTCAATCAAATGCACACCATGCAATTGTTGCACACCTTAAGAACCAATCTCATNTTCCTATTATAAGTGGTGATAATAATTAATGAACTCTAATTACCTTCTATAAATATTTAAATCATAATAAATTAATCTTTATTATTTCCATAAAATGCACTAATTCATTGGTTCTTAGGGTGTGTAATAATTATAAGGTGTTTATTTGATTTTCCCTCATAGTAAATAAATAATAATTAATATTAACAAATGTATAATTGAAGAAAATCACAAAAACCTCCTCATAACATACTCTAATTAGCTTATCAATAAGCTAGCTTATAAGGTCCTACCAAAATTAGCTTATATGTTGATTTATAAGGTAGTTTATTTTAGCCAAACAATTCCTCAAGTGTCCACATTCTTAAAATAAGTGTAGATTTCTAATTAATAAGTGATCATTTTCTCATTCTACCTTAATTATGAGAGGAAAACTAATTACTCACTCTACTATATTAGGGGGTAAAGCCATCGTTAATTTATTAAAAGTATAATCATTATAACTTTTTAAAATATGTATCTTTTTCATGGTGAACAATATATATATAGAGACAGGAAAGTTTAAATCTGAACCATTTTTTCATTGTAAACGTATGGACAGCCAAGAGCATGCCATGTGACAATCTGAAATGCTAAGCTTTATGCATAAGCCCGCATCAGAGTGTGACTAAGCTTTATGCTACTGAATAAAACTTTATTCAGTCTGAATAATAGCTTTATTCAGTATGCATAAAACTTATGACAGGACCTTGATTCTTTAACAAACAAACACACTCAGATGATTAACTAAAGAAGTTGCGGAAAAATACTTTAGCTACTCAAGAATAATAGATTGACAACTTATGAATTGTATTGATCACAAGTCTAATGATTACACCAAAAGCCCTAATCTGTTGAACAGGCTCAACAGACGTGCACTCTTCTTAATGCAGGGAAAAACTCTTGAGGCTTACAAACTTTTTTCAAAAACGAAAACTCTGTCTCCTATGTTCTGGAAAAACTATCTAATATATCAAATACGTACAATACAAGATAAAGGAAATAAAA